>CM075818.1:2067962-2106396 GCA_037975025.1 Excoecaria agallocha | reverse complement strand
TATGGCCACTATGAGTTTTTTATCATGCCATTTGGATTTACAAATGCACCAACGGCCTTCATGGATCTGATGAACAGAGTTTTTCACCCTTACTTAGATCAGTTTATGGTGGTTTTCATCGATGACATATTGGTGTATTTCAAAACACCAGAAGAGCATGACAGACATCTAAGGATTGTATTGCAGACACTGAGAGAAAAGCAGTTGTATGCCAAATTTAGCAAATGTGATTTTTGGTTGAATGAAATATCCTTTTTAGGGTATGTCATTTCTGCAGAGGGCATTAAAGTAGATCCTTCAAAGAAGCAATCATTCAGTGGAAGCCACCCAAGAATGTGACTGAAGTGCGAAGTTTTCTAGATTTGGCTGGGTACTATAGGAGATTCATTAAGGGTTTTTCTACCATTGTAGTCCCAATGACACGACTACTACAAAAGAATGTCAAATTTGTGTGGACTGACAAGTGTCAAGAATGCTTTGAAAGGCTAAAGACTATGCTGATAGAAGCTCCTATCCTTACTCAACTCGAGTCGGGCAAGGATTTTGTGATCTACAGTGATGCTTCCAGGAGTGGTTTAGGCTGTGTTTTAATGCAGGAAGGCAAGATGATTGCTGATGCTTCCCGGCAACTCAAGACTCATGAGAGAAACTATCCTACTCATGATTTAGAGTTAGCTGCCATTGTGTTTGCATTAAAGATTTGGAGGCATTATTTGTATGGAAAAAAATATTACATTTACTCAGATCACAAGAGTTTAAAGTATTTGCTTACCTAAAAAGAACTTAATCTTAGACAGAGACGTTGGTTGGAGTTGATTAAAGACTATGATTGCTACATCGACTACCATCCAGGGAAAGCAAATGTAGTGGCTGATGCACTCAGCATAAAGTTTATGTCAGGTAATGTTAGTGCTTTTGAATGAACTTGTACAAGGCATTGATAAGTGTAAATGATTAATAGTGATCTTTGCAGCTCTTCGAGAAATGAACACCAACTTAAGCTTGGTGCCAAATGGAGCTATAGTAGCTGAACTTCGAGTTAAACCAGACTTGTGTATAAAGTGAAAGCGGCTCATAAAGAAGATGACAGATTAATAGCTATTGTGGATAAGCTACAGCATAGCAGTGAAAGTAACTACTCATTATCAAATGATGGACGCCTCTATTTCAAAGGAAGACCTTGTGCGCCAGCTCAGGAAAATTTGAAGAAAGAGATTCTTATAGAAGCACATCATAGTGGTTATGTTATGCATCCTAGGAGTAACAAAAAGTACCAGGATTTGAAAGTCTATTATTGGTGGCCAGACATGAAACGTGATGTGACTGAATTCATGGGTAAATGTCTGACATGTCAACAGGTAAAAGCAGAGCATCAGGTTCCTTCTGGACTACTTCAATCACTTGTTATTCCAGAGTGAAAATGGGATCGGGTGACCATGGGCTTTGTGACTGGGCTACCTATGACTCAATGGAAACATGATGCCATCTGGGTAATTGTTGATCACCTCACCAAATCAGCTCATTTCTTGCCAGTTCAAATGGATTTCTCTTTGACCAAGGTGGCAGAACTCTACATAAAGGAGGTGGTTAGGTTGCATGGAGTGTCCACATCCATTGTGTCAAACAGGGATCCTAGGTTTACTTCCCATTTCTGGAGGAGTTTTCAGGGTGCTCTGGGTACTAGACTTCACCTCAGCACAGCTTTTCACCCTCAGACTAATGGACAGTCCAAGCGGGTGATTCAGACATTAGAGGATATGCTTCGATGTTGTGTCCTTGAGTTTAGCACTAATTGGGAAAAAAATTTGCCATTAGCTGAGTTCGCCTATAATAACATCTATCAATCTAGTCTGAAAATGCCTCCATTTGAAGCATTGTATGGTAGGAAGTGCAGAACTCCTTTGTGCTGGACTAAACTGAGTGAGAGGAAGCTTTTGGCTTTGGACTTGATTCGTGACTCTGAAGAAAAGGTCAAAATTATTAAAAGTAGATTGAAGGAAGCAATGGATCGTCAGAAGTCATATGCAGATTTTAAAAAAAAAAAGACATTGAGTTCCAGGTTGGGGATAAGGTCTTTCTGAAGGTATCTCCATGGAAGAAAGTTATGAGATTTGGAAAGAAGGGCAAGTTAAGCCCTAGATTCATCGGTCCATATGAGATACTTCAACGAGTGGGTCCCGTGGCCTACAGGTTGAAATTGCCATCTGCTTTGGAGAAGATATACGATGTATTTCATGTGTCTATGCTCTGCAGATATAGGTCTGATCTGATTCATGTGATAACACCTGAAAAGATACAAATTCAGACTGATATAAGTTATGAAGAAAGGCCAGTAAAGATTTTGGCTAGGGAAGTCCGACAGCTTTGGAACAAACAGATTCCTTTGGTGAAAGTCCTGTGGCTTAACCATAATATTGAAGAAGCAACATGGGAACCTGAAGCAATGATGAGACCACAATATCCTCTACTTTTAAGTTCAGGTAAATTTCGAGGACGAAATTTCTTTTAGTAGGAAAGAAATGTAATGACCTCAACACCGGGTCAGCCGTGAACAGTACTTTCTGATGGTAAATAGTATTTTTTGAGCCCGAAAGGACACTCGAAAGTCAAAAATATTTTATTGGACCATAGAAAAGTATGAGTCATGGTTAGTCCAGAATTGAAATTTGAAGTTAAATTGAGGTCAAATGGGCCTTCAAAGGTCAAAAATACGAAAAAAGTAGCAAATCAATTTCCCTATTAGGGAATGTGACTTGATTTTGTATAAATTATTAAAAATAGTAAACAAACTCCAAAAATTGCCAGATTTTTTTATGCCTATATGAAATTTTATGTAGAATATTTTAGTGATGAGAATGGAATTTTTCGGTGATACCGACAGTTGTCGAATCGGACCGATAAGTTTGAATCTGATCGATAACAAACTCCGATTGAGCCAAAAATTTGCGTGCTAGCTATTTTTGATGTGATAAGAGTGATGAAATTATTTTTGGAGAGATTTGATGGTTGGAAGAGAGAAAAATAATTGGGTTTTAAAAAGGCCTAAATGGGCCTTAAGAGAAAAATGGGCTAACCCCATTGAATTGGCCCAATTTTGGGTCCATTAGGGAGGCATATAAAAGCCTAATTTATGGAGAAAACTCCAAAAATTTGTTGTGTCTTCTTCCTCCTTCTCTAGGCCGAATTCACTCTCTCATTTTTCTCTCTCTCTTGCTTCATAACCACTCAAATTTCTCCTTAAATCTCAACTTAGGAGTTATATTTTCATCCCTCTAGATCACTAAAATAGCTTCTCTAGATTGATTTGGGCAAAGGAAGTGGAGAAAATAAGTAAAGAAAGAAAAATGGGTAAGTTGGATCTTGAGAATTTTAGTGTTTTAATTTGATTCTTTAGTGTTTTTCCATAGATTTTGAGGTGTAGATGTTGATTATGAGGTTGGATTTTGCAATTGAGAACAAAAAAATAGAGAAAAATAAGCTTGAATGGCCGGCCCTATGTAGGTGAGAAAGGAGAGAAAAGTTTTTCAAGAAATAAAGGCAAGGAAAAGGAGGTTTGAGCTTCCTAATTCAAGAAAAAATTGTAAGTGACTAATTAATCTTTATATTTTCTAAGTTTATAAATTTTCTCAATTATTTAATTAGGGTAAAAATGTTTAAAGTTTTTAATTGATGCAATTATGTTAGGGTAATTGAAATTAAACTAGAGAAAAGATGAATGAAAAGTTAAAATGAAAGAAAGAAGATTTTTAGGAAGATGATTAGTGGTGGCCGAATTAATTAGTAAGGGAAAATGGTAAGAAAATTGCATAGAAATAATATATGTTAGCTTAAAATAATAGTAGACTTGATAATTAATGTCTATGAATTTTTAAAGAATATTCAAAATTTATTTGGAAATTTTTTTGATTATGTATAGTGTATGTATATAGTGAAAGTTTTGAATTATAGTGAATTAATTGATTATTTTAATGAAAAATGATAATAAATAATAAATAATGCATAAATAAATTTTATTGACATTTATTGAAATTATTAGGATTTTATTAAAAATTTAATGCTAATATGTATATTGAAAATAATTGAATTATTAGTTAATAATTGTATAAAAATGTTGAAAAAGGTGAATTTATATGAAATCAAATTAAAGTCAACGAAAAGAAATAAAAAGTCAATTGTTGAATTTTTCGGACAAAAAAAAGGATTAATAAAGTAATTATTACTATGCCCTTGGAATCAGTCTGATAGTAAAACCTAGTTCTGGATATAGTTGGCTAGCCATAGAAACATCCTTTATTGCGGTACAAGTCATGACGACTTGCTTTGCTATGGGTAGAATCATTGATCTCCATAGCTTAAGTATTAAAGTGAAAGTGAAAAGTGTAGTGTTATGAGAATGGTTCATTAGGGATCATTTCTCTTTTTAATGGAGTCCATGATCCGTGTATCCGATCTGAGATTTTTTGTCGCTTCTGTACTAGGGGCATAATGGTCATAAAATGATAAAGAAGTGAAAAGATAATGAAAAGTAAGAAAAGAAAGTGAAAAAGGACCAAAATGAAAGAAAAAGAAAGTTTAGGGGCAAAACGGTAATTTTTTTTAAAAGTGTAAAAAGTAAGTAAACTAAGTAAAATTTTTTTAAATAAAGATAAAATAGTCAGATAATAGTTAAATTGTTCAGAAAATGAATTTTATTGATAACAAGGACTAAAATGTAATTTTGCATATAAATGTCAAATTAAGTATATAGAAATGTAAATTGCTGCAATTATTAGTTTAAAGATCATAAATAAACTTATAATAGCAAAATTGTACTTATGCGATTGAAATGAAAAATTATATAGAAAAAGGCAAATTAATGTTTTGAATATGATATTAAATGATTTTATAAATATGATTATATATATGTTAATATATAAGAATAATAATGATAATGTTAGAACATGTATCGATTATTAGTCACCATTAAGCATGTTGAGTGCTCAGCATGTAGTTTTTACTGCGCGCAGGTAAGCAGGAGCAGGAGCAGGAATACACTTTAAAAGACTTATTTTAGGATGCTCCAGTTGTATAAATTTTGGCATGTATATATATATATATATGTACAACTTTACTTTGGATATATAATGTAAACTGAAGTTATTTTAGTAAGCTATATTTGGGTTGTGAATGAAATTGAATTGATGACAGTGAATGTATATGATTGATATTACTGGTTGTTGTGCCTCTGAGAGGCTGTGTGGTTTGTCTACGTTTCAGGGGGCTAGTCCTATGTATAGTCGTTATATTGCAAAAATTTTATTAAATGCATAGTGAATTGAGACAGTTATAGGTCGTCAACGATTTATTTTTAAATTAGCTAAAGTATGCTAATAAAGTATTGAAATATAAAGATTAAGTTGGAAAAAAAATTTTCGGTCTTCGGTACACAGGTACAGTGTATGAGGGATATGGGTGTTACATTTTATGGTATCAGAGCAGTGGTTTAGATGGTTCTAAGATTGGAGTGGGTGCAATGTATGATTTAGATTAATTATATACATGCCAATTGTTATTTTGAGAAGTTGTTTTGGAATTAATGTATTCTTGCTCCCTTCTGTTTTATAGTGAAAATATATCTGGTCAGCCGAGCCATGAGACTGGAGATAACAGGAGCGAGGCCTCAAGTAATATAGGGCAACAGGAGGTCCCACAGCAGCAAGCACCTCCACCAGTAGTGCCTCCTCCTCCTCCTCTGCTGGATTTTCTCAATCTGATGTCTGATTACATCCAGCAACGACTCCAGGTTGCACAGGCTTAGGCACCACCACCAGTGATTCAGGTTCAGCCGCCTGCTCCACTTAGGAAGAAGCCTATATTGGAGCAGTTGAAGAGATTGGGTGTTGAGGATTTTTCAGGTCAGGATCCCTTGACGCCAGCAGCTGCAGAGACATGGTTATTCAAGATTAAGAGATTATTTGAGATTACCCACAGTCCATTGGAGGAGAAATTGTAGGGTATCATTGCTTTATTGCAGGGTCCAACTTTCTGTTGGGACTCGGTTAGGAGGCACACACTTGCAGACCAGTTAAATTGGGAATTCTTTATTGACCAGTTTGAAAAGAAGTGTATCGGGTCAGATTACAAGATTGCCATGCAGGATGCCTTCTGGAGATTGAGACAGGGGAATCATTCTATGGCAGATTATGATAGAGAATTTGAGCGCTTGAGCGCTTATCTGGATGAGGGTTTGGCTATACAAGAAAGACTGTGTCAGCGGTTTGAGAGAGGATTACATAGAGTTGAAATAGATTATTGGGGCCCAGCATTATCCTAATCTGTGGACTATGATTTATGCAACTCTTAAATTAGAAACTACTCAGGCTGAGCAAGTAGAGAGGCAGTCCCAATTTTAGCAGAAAAGAAAACAGGGACAGAGCAGTGGAAAGCCAGGGCAGGATAAAAAGCAAAAAGGATAGCAGACACCTCAGGGCCACCCACCGGTAGGTAGAGGACAGGGTAGTGCCTCCCGTGGCAAGTTTACTGCCACTACAACATCCAGTGTACCCCGAGGTAGAGATAGTGGGTCAGCAGTGCAGTGTGAGCATTATGGTAGGACACACCCTGGGGAGTGCAAATTTTTGACCGAGCCTGTTTTAAATATGGGTCCAGCGACCATCAGATCAGAGATTGTCATATGATACAGACTGCTTCAGTAGCTTCACCAGCTTCTGGTACTGGATTTTCTCCACCATGTAGGCATGGTAGGGGAGTTGCTTCTAGACCTTCAGCCTCCAGACCAGTTGGCCAGTTGTCTCAGGGACAGCAGTGGTTAGGGGGACAGACTTATGCTGTCAGAGCCCGAGAAGAAGAGGATGCTCCTGATGTGATTGTGGGTAAGTTTATTCTGTTATCTGATTCTGTGTATGTATTGATAGATCCTGGTTGAACTGGCACGGAACAAAGGGATGAAAAAGGCCTACTTGGACCAGGACATCTTGGTGAGTAATCCTCTGGGGCATAGTGTGGTAGTAAACATGATTTATAGACAGTGTCCTATTGGTGTCCAGGGACATGTATTCCTGGCAAATCTCATTCAATTGCCTTTTCGCGAGTTTGATTTGATTTTGGGTATGGATTGGTTGTCCACCCATCAAGTGACCGTTGACTACAAAAAGAAGAGGGTCACCCTACAGCTTCAGAATGGTGATGACATCATGGTTGTGGATGTGAGATCTGATTTTCTGTCTGACGTGATATCAGCTACCGCAACAAAAAGATTGATTAGAAAAGGATGCGAAGCGTATATGTGTTATGAAGTGGAAGCAAAGAAAGGCAGTTTAAAGGCGTCAGATGTACCCACTGTTAGGAAGTTCCAGGATGTGTTTTCAGATGAGCTTTCAGGCTTACCACCTGGCAGAGAGGTGGAATTCTTCATTGAGGTCACTCTTGGCACTGCTCCTATTTCTATTGCTCTATATAGAATGGCACATGCAGAATTAAAATAATTAAAGATTCAGCTTCAGGAGTTGCTCGATAAGGGGTTTATTAGACCTAGTGGTTCTCCTTAGGGAGCACCTGTCCTATTTGTAAAGAAAAAGGATGGGACTCTTCGACTGTGCATAGACTACAGACAGTTGAATAAAGTGACAATAAAGAATAAGTATCCCCTCCCTCGCATTGAAGACTTATTTGATCAGTTTAAGGGAGCGGGTGTCTTCTCCAAGATAGATCTGAGATCGGGCTACTATCAAATGGGGATAAAAGAAGCTGATGTGCCCAAGACAGCTTTCCGTACTAGGTATGGCCACTATGAGTTTTTGATCATGCCATTTGGGTTTACAAATGCACTAGTGGCCTTCATGGATCTAATGAACAGAGTTTTTCACCCTTACTTATATCAGTTTGTGGTGGTTTTCATCGATGACATATTGGTGTATTTCAAAACACCGAAAGAGCATGACATACATCTAAGGATTGTATTGCAGATACTGAGAGAAAAGCAGTTGTATGCCAAATTTAACAAATGTGATTTTTGGCTGAATGAAATATCCTTTTTGGGACATGTCATTTTCGCAGAGGGCATTAAAGTAGATCCTTCAAAGATTGAAGCAATCATTCAATGGAAGCCACCCAAGAATGTGACTGAAGTGCGAAGTTTTCTAGGTTTGGCTGGGTACTATAGGAGATTCATTAAGGGTTTTTCTACCATTACAGTTCCAATAACACGACTACTACAGAAGAATGTCAAATTTGTGTGGACTGACAAGTGTTAAGAATGCTTTGAAAGGCTAAAGACTATGCTGATAGAAGCCGGATCTGTACTAAGGGCATAATGCTCATAAAATGATAAAGAAGTGAAAAGATAATGAAAAGTAAGAAAAGAAAGTGAAAAAGGATCAAAATGAAAGAAAAAGAAAGTTTAGGGGCAAACGGTAATTTTTTCCAAAATGTAAAAAGTAAGTAAACTAAGTGAAAATTTCTTAAATAAAGATAAAATAGTTAGATAATAGTTAAATTGTTCAGAAAATGAATTTTATTGTCAACAAGGACTAAAATATAATTTTGCATATAAATGTCAAATTAAGCGTATAGAAATGTAAATTGCTGCAATTATTAGTTTAAAGATCATAAATAAACTTATAATAGCAAAATTGTACTTATGTGATTGAAATGAATAATTATATAGAAAAAGGCAAATTAATGTTTTGAATATGATATTAAATGATTTTATAAATATGATTATATATATGTTAATATATAAGAATAATAATGATAATGTTAGGAAATGTATCGATTGTTAGTTATCATTGAGCATGTTGAGTGCTCAGCGTGTAGTTTTTACTGCACGCATGTAAGCAGGAGCAAGAGCAGAAATACACTTTAAAAGACTTCTTTTAGGATGCTCTAGTTGTATAAATTTTAGCATGTATATATATATATGTATAACTTTATTTTGGATATATAATGTAAACTGAAGTTATTTTAGTAAGCTATATTTGGGTTGTGAATAAAATGGAATGGATGACAGTGAATGTATATGATTGATATTACTGATTGTTGTGCCTCTGAGAGGCTGTGTGGTTTATTTGCATTTCAGGGGGCTAGTTCTATGTACAGTCATTATTTTGCAAAAATTTTATTAAATGCATAGTAAATTGGGATAGTTATATGTCGTCGACGATTTATTTTTAAATTAGCTAAAGCATGCTAATAAAGTATTGAAATATAAAGATTAAGTTGGAAAAAAAAAATTTCGATCTTCGGTACACCGGTACAGTGTAGGAGGGATAAGGGTGTTACACCAAATGGTCAGATACCAGCTCTAGTACAAGTTGGTTTCCATCACCCTATTTATGCAATTTTATTTACTGTAGCATCAGATTTTAATTTTTTTTTTAAAAATACACTACTCTAAAAAATCCAAAATTCAAGGAAGAATAATAAATCACATATACACCAACAGAAAATAAGCATAAAAATGGAAGGGAATGTGTAGATCTAAACATTCTTCCTCGTAGAACTTGAAGAGATCCGAAACCAAAGAGGAAAAAATAACCTAAAAAAGAGGTTATTTATTAATTTGATATTTAATTTTTTTTATCATAAATGTATAAAATACTTTGAATTGCAGAACATGTTGTTTGGTGGTGGTACTAGTTCTGATAATAATGGTAGTTTATATATTTATTACATAGAAAGAATGTATCATCAAACTTTTCGAATTTTTACCATTAAATTTTTATACTTTTATTTGTATAATATTAAATTCTTAAATTTTTATTTACTTTTGATAGATAGAATACGTGAAATTGAACAATTCATTCTGTTTTATGCGTCTTTATTATATGCACCTCAATTTTAATTTGATGTATCGTAACTAATATACATATCAATTCGAAATTGAAATACCAATTGAGAATATTGGTTAACTTAAAATTGATATATATATATATATAATTGAGATTCAAATGCAGATGCTAAAAACATGCCAAATGGAACATACAATATAATTTTGTGCTTCCGTCTATTAGAGATGAGCATAAATCGGTTAACCGATCCATTAATAATTTTTTTAAACTAGTCCATTACTATCGGTTAACCACTCGGTTTCGGATCAGTTAACCACTGATTTTTAAAGTAAAAACTATAAATCTAAAATTTCGGTTCGGGTTAACCTAAAAATCGATTCGGTTTTCAGATTAATTTTTCGGTTAACCTAAATTTCGGTTAACCATGCTCATCCCTATTGTCTATGAAGAGTTTATTGCGTAAAAAAATAAAAGAGGGTTTAGAAATTTAATATTACAAAATAAAAATATATAGAATTAATATCAAAAAGTTAAAAAAATTGGGGAATTTAGTGTCACATTTGGCTAGTTTTGCGCGGATTGCCTTTTTAAGCTATGTATGGTATAATTTTCTTTTTGATTCTATATAGGAAAAAACTATATTGTAATACATGTAATTTAGCAATTTTATATATTAAATTTTTATATTTTTAAAAATATATATTAAATCTCTAAAATTTTCAAAAAGAACACATTAAATTTAAAATGAACGGTATAAACGATAATATAATATTAATTTGGTTAAAGTCGCTTATATTTTAATAGAACGCTATTTTTTGTAACATCCGTTTAAATTTAATATGTTTTAATATGTAAGTTTAGGGACCAATTATATAGTTTTAAAAATATAAAAATTTAATTTGTAAATATGTAAAATTTAAGAAATTTAATATATATATATATATATATATATTATTTTATTATTTTTTTTTTCTTGTTGGTTGGTTAGACTACGTCATACTAAGAACCAACAACAATAGAAAGGGAAACCTACTAAAAAATAAACACTTTTATATATATATATGGTGAAATTATGGCTTAGGATTTTCATATAATATTGCATTTAAGTTGTATAAACCTAATAATACTTCTAACATCTTTTACTTTTTTTTTCCTTTTCTTATTTTGATTTAGATTTCAATTTCAACTCAATATTCTATTCTTATTTCTATTTCGAATTTGATCTAATAACTTCAACCACACGCCCCATGGCTTAACATTATAATGATAATTTTATCTAAATTTCAAATTGCGAGTAAGGTTATAGCCAGGCAGAGGACTTGTAGTTTGGGCTAACATGAATGGATGGGTTATGTATCCAAAAATTTAATGTGGCAGCTTGTGTATCAAAAAATTTAAAAAAAGAAAACAAAAATTAAAAAAAAAAAATCTCTCTCTTTCCTCTTATTCTTCCTTTAAAAAGAAAGCAAAAATTAAACCAATTCCTGTTAATTTGATTCAATTTTTCAATTTCTTAAAGTAAAGTTTGAATCTTTCTGGAAAAATTCAAACACCAAAACTTTCATCTTTGACTTAATTGACTCCATTTTCATGTATTTTGTAAGATTTAAAGAGAATAAAAACCAAAGATTTTTACTTTTTTAGTAGTTAAAGAAAAATCAAGAACAAAAGCAAGAATATTAGATATTTTAAACTAAAAACAAATAAACAAAATCCCAAAACAAGTATCAATACAAATCAAACAATTTTTCGGCAACCAAACAAATATGCTGGAGATTTAAAAAAAAAAAATTGTTTGGCTTCCCAAAAAATCAAATCAAAAGAGCTAAAAAATCTGTTTGTTTTCCAAAACAATTTTGTCTTCTGAATTTTCTAAGAAAATTTATTTTGCAGAAATAAACAACAAGCAAAGCAACTTTGAATTTCTTTTTCTATTTCTACTCTAGAATTACAACAAATCCTATTTCTATTTCTACAAGGATGAAACACCAACAACAAATTCAAAATTACAATTTATGCATTAGAAATTAAAAAAAAAAAGTTACTGAACTTCGATTTTTTGAAGGAGAAATAGAGATGAAAAAGATGGTACACCAACAAAAAATCCAAAATTACAATTTTTGCATTAGAAATAATAAAAAAAAGTTATAGAACTTCAATTTTTTAAAGGAGAAAAAGAGATGAAAAAGATGATGTTTGTTAGATCTCAATAAACTACAACCACCACGAGAATGGAAGGTTCGGATCATGTCCCTATATCAAGCGAAATATGTGCTTGAAGATTTGGATCACTTGGTCGCTAATTTACCTTTCTAGTAGTGAGAAAAAATCATGATATATAAGAAAGGAGGTGGGAGCGTGATGATTGACAATTATTCGATATTTCGTGGTGATTGATTGGGGTTTGTGAGGTAGAGATGATGTCAACGGTGAAGGGCAATGGAATTGGATTGGATTAACCGGTAAAGGAAAAGTAAGCGACGATGAAGAAGAAGAAGAAGAAGAAGAAGAGGAGGAGGAGGAGGAGGAGGAGGAGGAGGAAGAGGAAGAGGAGAGAGAGAAAGAGAATTTTTTTCATTTTTGTTATTCTTTTCAAATTTTTTTGCTACACAAACTGCTATATTAGATTTTACTTTTTTATTTTTTTAATTAATAATAAATCATAAAATTTTATAAAGAGGGGGTATCTTTGTACTATGGTGAATAAAAGAATTGGCTTTGAAAGGTAGGAGCGATCCGATCAAAAGTTCGTTGATAGTACCTGCAAAAAAGGTGTTTAGTCCGGTTGTTCCAGACTTCGATACTCTGATGCTTAAGTTAGTGTTGGGATTGAAAGCTCTTTAGAGAGATAATTAGCATTACTTAGAGAGAGAACGAGTGTGCTTTTTAGAAAGGAACCTACTATTTATAAAGTTGAAAAAGCTTCAAGTAGTGTGTCAAACAGTTGTTCTACTCTGTGGTAGATATAACCTATTTTCATAGGTTATGGTGATGGGACAGTGGCATATGTCAGATGACTTTTACCTATTAAGAAGAGGTTAAATCTAATCGGATAACCTCGATCTTTGTGCTTGATCCCTTGGTTGATAGGGCTTTCATGGGCCTTTACTTGGGGGCCTCTGGGAGTTCTCGGGCCTTCAGCCTTTTATATTTTTAGGTTTTATCAATTGTCCCCATTGATCGGTTCAATGAAAAATCAAAGGGGTAAGGGTGTCAACTTATGACATTGTTAATGGTAGAGTTCCTTAGACAACAAGATGAGTAACTCGATCAGAACTAAACGAGTTGTCAGCCTGGATAGACTAGAATTAGTGCATTTACCGAGATGAATCAGTGATTGGAATTAGTAATTTGTCAGCCTAGAGAGGTTGGAATTGATACATAGATCGAATGAATCGTCGATCGGAATTGATAGATCATCAGCCTTTAGGGGCTGGAATTGATACATCAATCAAGATGAATCGTCGATCAAAATTAATAGATCATCAGCTTTGAGGGGCTGGAATTGATACATCGATCAGGATGAATCGTTGATTGAAATTAATAGATCATCAGCTTTGAGGGGCTGGAATTAATACATCGATCGGGATGAATCGTCGACCGAAATTGATAGATCATCAGCTTTGAGGGGCTGGAATTGATACATCGATCAGGATGAATTGTCAATCAAAATTGATAGATCATCAGCCTTAAAGGGCTGAAATTGATACATAGATTGGGATAAATCGTCGATCGAAGCTGATAAATCATCAGCCTTGAGGGGCTGAAATTGATACATTGATCAGGATGAATCGTTGATCGAAATTGATAGATCATCAGCCTTGAGGAGCTGAAATTGATACATTGATCGGGATGAATCATTGATCGGAATTGATAGATCATCAGCCTTGAGGGGCTGAAATTGATACATTGAACAGGATGAATCATCGATCGAAATTAAAAGATCATCAGCCTTGAGGGGCTGGAATTTTCCTAAAGTTTTGTCCTACAAATTACTTTCCATTTTTTATAAACATAGATTATTTTTCAAGGTTTGGTTTTTCTAACCTGTCTATTGAATGGTTGTGATCGTAAAGCATTGCCAATTGATGCTAGCTCTATTTATTTCTTTTCCTATCGATAGCTGGCTAGGCTATTGTTACTGCACTATCCCCCCTTAGGGGTCGAACGTTTTTTTGAGCCATCTTTTATTGCTTCACTTTGTAATCGCTGTGGGTAGATAGTTTTTAATGATAATGGTCAAAGGGCAAAACAAAGTTACCTGATGGGTTCGTTGGTTAGCCGGTGCTTGTGACCACGGTTGCATGTTTTTCAAAGAAGATTTGCAGCACAGTGATAAGATTTTAACCGCATGATTACCTGCCTCTCACAGATCGGTCCTTCAATGATCTATTTTATCAATCAATCATTCCGACGTTTCCAAGCGTCATTTCGCTTCTCCTAATTTAATGGTGATTACTTCATTTTATGTGCTTTGACGGTTGATTTCCCCTCTTGACGCTTCAATTTTTTTATTGCATCCTAATGAGCTTTGACACGTGGTGATTTCATTAATATCTTTGCAAGATGTTCGAAGGCACCTATAAATGGGGCTTCTTCCTCTCCTCCTTCTTGCACTATCTTTTCCTTTTTCTCCTTTCAATGTCTGTCACTTCCTGGTTATTAAGCTTGACCATGAGACCTCCAGACCTTTCGCATTTTACCGTCAACCTTTCCATTTTAGGAAGATGAATGAAGAAAGAGTTCCTTGACTTGTTTGGATATGGCTTACGCTAGCAAGTCATGCGGTTTGCTACCCCAGCAATTCTTCTCTCTCAGCTTAGGGCTTTTAATTGATCATGGTTGAGGATACATGTTTGTATTTCCTTTTTTATTTTTTCGAATGTTGACCTATCGGCGAAGGGTTGTAATGGGAAGTGGTCTCGTTGCGGAGGTAGTGATCGAGGCGACAATGAAGCTTTTGTCCTCTTTTCTCCCTATAGTCCTATTTTTTCTTCCTTGTAGTCCTACTTTTTCTTCTTGTAATCCTGCTTTTTCTTCTCTTCTTTTCTTTCATTTTTCTTCTGCCCTCTCATTTTCTTTCTGTTTTTGTTTTGTTTTTCGTTTTTTTTTTTGTTTTTGGGAGTGAAAACAGGAAGCTCTGGTCGTGTGCTTTCTCCGGACAAAAAGAATGTACTTCATAGGAACGATGTTATCTATTGTACTTTGTACTTTGAATGAATATTATTCTCTGAATGTTCTATATGTAGCCTTTTTATACATTTGGCATTTTTGTCAATTTCAAGAAAAAAGATATTGCTAAAAAACTTTGTAAAAAAGTAATGGTGACCGAGTTGTACTTATCTTTAGGGAGATTGAGTCACTCTGATCGGTCTGCTCTTTCGAGATTCGAATTGTTAATACCAAATTTTTCTTGTTGTTCTTCAAAGTAGGTAGGCGGCGACGTGATATGAGGAAGATGAAATACACAGATTCTACAGTTATGTCGGTGTATTAAGGAAACTGGTAGTTTCGTTAAGCCGATCGAACATCATCTGCTTCATTGTCCGCCATGCTTTTCTTTAGACGATTTCTTAGGTTTTTGACTAAGGTTGGCTCAGACTTGGAAGACAGTCTAGTGTCTTTAGGGATCATTATTCGACTGTGCTTTTTGGCTATCGATTGCAACCAGCTTGTCTTTTTTCTAGTCTTTTATGGCCTTTTATTATGATCGTTGATTTATTTTTGACTATTTTATTGTAATTGCCATATGTGTCTCATATTTTTATAAATGGAATTGGTTGTTCTCGCTTCTTTTTGTGGCTTGCTTTACTTTTCCACGATATCTCCCTATCGCTGCCTTTTCTTCTTAGGTCATGGTTGTTTCCCTCTTGTTTTCTTTGTCCTAATCACACCATAAGTGGGAGATGTTTGTAATATCTTGATGCAATGCATTTTTATGAATTTCATGTTTCATTTTTTATTGCCATTTTCAACATATACATCCTCGTATAAGTAACAACAATTTTCCTCAATCTTTCGATCAGGATAACAACGATTTTCTTTGATCTTTCGATACGGGCAACTATAATTTTCGTCAATCTTTCAATCAGGATTATAATGATTTTCGTCGATCTTTCGATCGAGATAGCTATGGTTTTCTTCAATTCTTTGATCGGGATGAGGAACACAATTCTTTTGTCCTTTGCATTCTTTTCTTGGAAAAGGGGCATGTTTTTAGAGCCTTCTTCGTCTTAGCCACTTTTCTCATAAGCCTTGTTTGGGCTTTGTTGCCTTTCTATCTAAATCATTAGGGGGAGTAGGGTGTGCTTCTTGTAGCTTTTTCTCCTTTCCCTATCTGACATCCCTTCAGTTGTCTTCCTTCACAGGGCATTACGCCGACACTGCTTCTTTTTTAGGATCTTCCTTTTCCAATCTGACGTTCTTTTCTTAGTATCTTTTAAACTTGTTGAGCTTACGGAAAGGGAGGCGTGCCTGGGATAGTCTTTTAGCCCTGGCGTTGGGCCCTACTTGATTCACCTGGAGGCATAAAGGGGGGGGGGGATTGTTTCAACCTCCCTAAAATGTTTTCCAATAGGCTACTTATAGGAGTTTGATACACCATTTGCTTGTTGGACCGAAAGGGAGATGTTCTATTTCCTTTCGGTCTTGGCGCGTGACTTTTCATTTTCTTTCAGTCTTAGAGTTTGCTTTTCTCGTGGTTCTCTGTGTAGTCTCGAGGGCTTTCATAGGATCGACACATTTTGCCTTCTTTTTTGCAGTACTCTGTGTAGTCTCGGGGACCTTCATAGGATCGGCACATTTTGCCTTCTTCTCTGTGGTACCCTGTATAGTCTCGGGGACTTTCACAGGATCGACGTGTTTTTCGCCCCATAAATCATAGGAGCTAGATGTTTTAGATCAGTTATCGGCTCTCAATGAAAGCACCAAATAATAAATCATACAATTTCATAAAAAGGGGTATCTCTATATTATGGTGAATAAAAGGATTGGCTTTGAAAGGTATGGGCAATCTGATCAGAAGGTCGTTGATAGTACCTGCAAAAAAGGTGCTTAGCTCGATTGTCCTGGATTTCGACACTCCAATGCTTAACTTAGTGCTAGGACTGAAAGCTCTTTAGAGAGCGAATTAGCATTACTTAGAGAGAGAATATGTGTGCCTTTTAGAAATGAACCTACTATTTATAGAATGGAAAAAACTTCGAGCAATGTGTCAAACAGTTGTTCTACTCTGCGACAGATATGACCTATTTTCATAGGTTATGGTGATGGGATAGTGGCATGTGTCAAACGACTTCTGCCTGTCAGAGAGAAGTTAAATCCAATCGGACAACCTCAATCCCTATGCCTTATCCTTTGGTTGATGGGGCATTCATGGGCCTTCGCTTGGGGTCCTTTGGGAGTTCTTGGGCCTTCAGCCTTTTATATTTTTGGCTGTTATCAATTAATATTGACTAGAAGAGAGAATATCATGTGGGTGCTGATGTGTCGCATTTGTATTGATCGTCGTTAAATCGTTTGTCTGCTAAATTTTTCGTCTAAAATGAGAGTATTTTCTACCTATTTTCACAATTTAATGAGTATAAACCGATCAAAAAAAGTTTGAGAGTATTTTACCCCTATTTACAATAGTTTGAGGGAAAAAAAACCCTTATTCCTTTCACAAATAAAAAATTCTTAAATGATTTTCCTCTTTAGAAATTCTAATATGAAATTAAAGGTTTTATTTACTTATTTGGAGCTACTACCATAAAAAAATATAAAAATATTATTTTTTGTTTGCAAAGTGTAAAATAAAAAATATTTAAAATCAAACACCAGTTACGTTAGTTCTTGCATGCATATATAAAATCAAATATTTCAACTGGATCAACAATCTTAATACATATATTCTTTTAAACAATTACTTTTTAATATTATTATTTTCTTAAATTAATAAAATTTTATATTAGTTTTTTTAAATTTATTTAAAATATAAATAGTATTTTTATACTATTAAAAATATTAAATTAACTTTATGAATTTATTAAAAAATTATTTTTTTTATTGTTTATGCGTTAAAATTGTGTAAATTTTTACATATTTTTATTTGAAGTGCAATAAATTTAAAAAATAATTTGATATTCTATTAGTTTATAAAGCTGTGATAATTTAGGAGGAATTGATGTATTATAAAAGAAAAAGTTTTTATGGTAATCCCATGAGAGAATGAGAGATTATTTGTTATTTTTAAGAAAAAGAAAATATTTTTAGTGTTTTAGGGAAAATCTAATTAGGGGGCAAAAATGAATTTAGGACAAACAACTACAAAACGAGGAGCACATGGTTGCTAAAGAGCGGAGAGTTAGCTGAGTCAACAGCTTTCTTGTCTGAATATGCCAATAATCTTCAATTAATCTCATCAATTCTCCTCCTTTCTCCCCTCTCTCTCGCTCTCTCTCTCACGCTTTGACCCATTAATTCATTTCTGCCACTCTCCACCCTTCTCGTAAGCGCCGTCAAGTGCGCCCCCAATGCTTGGTGGTTATTAATTGAATTAATATATTTTAGATTTCTTTCTTCGTTCAAGTTTTTGAAGGTCTGGCATTTCTGGGTATTGGTGGATTGGTGGGGAATTTGCGGCTGCCATGGAGAGCATGTTTAACAGGTTAAAAAAGTTGGATGCTTATCCTAAAATCAATGAAGATTTTTATAGTCGTACTTTCTCCGGTGGCCTTATCACCCTCGTGTCCTCTATTGTCATGCTGTTCCTCTTCTTCTCCGAGTTCAGTATGTTTCTTTCTCTTAAAAAAAAAAAAACTGTGACGCCCAATAAATTGTTTTCTTTGGAATTGAATTGTCAATTTAGATAAGTTGATGTGCGAGTATTTGAATTCATAAAGTGCGGATCTTTATTGTTTTGATGGTGCATGTTTTGGCGTGAAGGTTTTGTGGAAGTTGCAAATGATCAAATCCAATTGTGAAATATGGTTTTGTTTGTTATCTATGTTAATGATTAGATTTTTAGGATGCTCTTTGAGGAAAGCTTGTTAACATTGTAAAGCGGAGTTTTTGTTGATCATATAATTGCTTGGAAGTCCCAGGCTAGGATAGCGAAGTGCTCAAAAAAGGCTATCCAACTCTTTATAATTCCTGGTTGGAGATATTCATTGTATTCTATAGATATGTGGGAGTAGCTTATGATTGAACGTTCGAGTTAGTTTATGTCGTTTATTGGTTATTTGATGAAATGGCATTCAAAGGACCTTTTTTTTTTTGGGTTATTAATGGAAGCATTGCAGGGAATCAAAAGCACTTTTTTCTAGTTTTTATTTTTAGTTGTTATGAGACTTTTGTTTAATTGAATCCTCCATGTATTTTTCTTATAATTTTGCTAATAGCCAGAAATCAAAGTTCATGTTTAATAGCTGATTAAGTGGATCATCAGATAACATTTGCCAAAACCTTTTACATGGGTGGTTCCCTGGTAACTGTAGAAGTTAGTTTTGATACCTTATCCACAATCATTGCATACTGGGGCATCAATGACCTTACAATCATTTATAAATGAGCTATTTAGCTGAATGATTGCTTAAAAGTTTTTCTTGTGATTGGAAAATGGATATCTAATGCTCATGGACTGCAATTTTAAAATATGTTGCTGGCTTCCATAAGTCCAACAAGAAATATCCTGGTCCTTTGTTGGCATTGAAGTGATGAGAATAGGATTAACAGAATCGTCTTGTTAGCGAGTTGCCTGGGTATTTGAGTTAATAATGAAGAAAATGGAACTGCCTGTTGCTTGTGTAGGCTTAGATTTGCTAGAGTTTGTTCTTTCCGGGTATCTCCAAAATTATCAAGGTTATATGAACATGTAGTGCTTAACCTTTTTCCAATTTCAATTGATTCTTGGCTTGATTTTATTTAATGGCTTTGGTCCTTAGAGGACTGGAACTCACTGGGCACGTATTATTTAGAATCTTGAACTAGTGGGCCATGTGGTGTTCATTTGTTAATTTTTTCACTTTTCATGCTATGACTTTCATGCAGTATGAAGAAGAATTGAGGATAATTATGAGGATTATAAAGATACTAGATTAGGTTTGTCACTTGGTGTATTGGTTGATTTTATTCATGACAAACAACTTTATCATTGCATTTCAATAGTCACCACACTTCAATTTGTAACTGCAAAATCACAACATTTTCGTTTTAATATCATCGGTATTTTTGGATTTTGGTAGAATTTTAAACATGATTTCTATTTCTTGGTTTTTCTAATACAACACTTAAACCTAAATTATATGGATTTTGCACTTAGCACATTGGTAGCGTGTCTACTCCAACTTTTTGGCTGTGGAACACTAGACCAATGAACTAAGGCATTTGGTAACAAAAGGATAGAAGCTAGTTGAGGTGTCTTTTCCCATCAATGTTCAAAATTACGTAATCAATCTTGGAGTATGTCTTCAAACACAATAACATTGGCTTTTAAGCTTTTAAAAGGAAAGCCATAGATTTCAGAATAATTATGAAAGTACTAAGTAGCATATATATTTAAGTGAAATACTTTATGTGCATTTTTGGGCCTTTTAAATGCACATAGTCATGGATATGCCAAACACTTGTTATACCTTATAATTCATGAAGGTATGTACATGTCTGTATGTTGGTGTACATATGCAAGAACACACGCTCATGCTATTTTTAATTATTATATAAATCAAACATGACAAAAGGTTTACCAATTAAACTTCAGAAATTCATGTATGTGTAGCACTAAATTTATGAAGTGTAAAACATAAATTACTCAGAATTATCAAGTCTAAATTAGTCGTCACCAAGTATGATTGAAAAAGAAAAAGGGAAAAAAGACACCATATTGGTCATTGTTTGATTCTGGTCACTATTAATATTAAACTTTTTAGTACTTGATATCAGTAGTATCTATTAACTATGATTATCTAAAATCTCATAATTGACTTTTGACTCCTAGCCCATAGTTGATTGATTACCTCTAACTGCTTGTAGTTGATCCCTGCTGCTAAGTTAAATAGGCTTAAAACAAGGAACCTTATTGGTGCATTTATGAAATTAACTTTCTCGCATAGTTGGCATTAAACTCTACTAAGTGTCATCAATTGAAGATCTGCTGGGACAGCTGTGTAATTGGAGTTCTACCTTTTTTCTTTTCTATTATATTAGGAAGAAGGGGTGTGAGTTTTTGTGAAAGATTAGGTTTGCGCTAGTGGGATGTGTAGGTCATCTGAAAAACATGTAATTAGTACCATTGCAATGCAAGTAAAAGGCTGTGGTCATCTTACTTTCTTAAGAGCCTTGAATGCAGGAAAAGCTTTTATACTCAAAGACACATTGCATAAAAATGATAGTGCTGTCTTGATTTTGATTTTGATGTCGGATGTGTCTCATATATCAAATATTTTATGCTTTTTTATTCCTAGCGTGATGTTTTAAAAGCACTTTTTCTTTTTTCTAAAGAAATACTGGCTTGTGTTGGTAAGAATCTTCGAATTATGATAGTTACATAAGAATCTCCTTGAAAAGGACTCCCATAGATCAGTAGCTCACTTGTGATTGGATCCTATTGCTTTTCGCATAATGTTGCACTGTCATATTTTCTTTTATTTGCTAAAACAAGCTATAATCTGATTCTTCTGAACAGTACGTTTCCGCAACCAATTATTGAATTATATTGTGTTATCTAAAGATGTCGAGTTATTGGATCTGGTCTTGTTACTTCTTAAAGTTATGGCTTCCTTTTTATGGGTTACACATGCCTGTTTTTCTTGAAGGATTATACCTGCACACTGTTACGGAGACGAAGCTTTTAGTGGACACTTCAAGGGGGGAAACTCTACATATCAATGTATTCTTTTTTCTGCTTTCTGTTAATTGGTTCAGTGGAGAAGCTATTTAGCCCTGATATCTTATATTTATGGTGTTTTAACATATTGGTCCTTCACCAAGGTGATAATTGATGTTAACATTTTGCTCATCCCCTTCTTGTTTGAATTTGCAGTTTGATGTAACTTTTCCTGCCATTCCATGTTCATTACTCAGTCTTGATGCTATGGATATCATGGGAGAGCAGCATTTTGATATAGTATGTATGCATAAACTGGCTTCTTGTTTGTTATTTTGTCTTTGCACTTTCCTTGGTTGTTCACTCGGGTCTCTTTCTCTTTCTTTTTTTTTTTTTCATGGCCCTTGTAAATTGACTTCTAAATTGTAAGCTGTTTTTGCTTCTTCTGATACACTTTTCTCACTTGCAGAGGCATAATATAACTAAAAAGAGAATCAATGCTCATGGTCATGTATTGGAAGTCAAGCGAGATGGAATTGGCGCACCAAAAGTGAGAAAATAAATCTCTCCCTCTTCCCATACCCCCTTTGCATCCCTCTTGCATGCATCCCCATGCTTTTTTGAGCAAGTCTTAGACTTGAAATGATAACATTTCATTCTTCACATGTTCTGTGTGCACATGTGCTTATTGCACCACATGTTGCAATTAATCAGACTGTTAGACATTGATCCTCCCATCCTCCTATTTATATTAAGCCATAAACTGGTCAGCATACTTTGCAGAGTGGAAATGCTCATAGCCAAATTGTTTTGCCCTTTCTTTGCATAAAAAATTACCAAATACTTTTCCAATTTTACTCCTTCTTACATCATTCTTGGTTGAATGTATGTTGAGCTTTAGTTTTGTCTCCCTACCTCCCTACCTTTGGATGTATGGCAACTTCCATTTGTGATTATTTTCTTTGCCTCTGCAGATTGAAAAACCTTTGCAAAGGCATGGCGGCAGACTTGAACACAATGAAACTTATTGTGGTTCATGTTATGGTGCAGAAACGGTACATTTTATCTTTGACAATCCTTTGTTACTACTGTACTTTAACCTCTAAATTTGAAACATGTAATAGTAATACATGTTATATAGTTTGGTGGATTCTGATCATATAGAAAACACAACCACCTTGAATGTTTACGCTTCATAGTTTTTGCACATCCAAAAATACTAATCTCATTGTTTTATGCTAATAATATTTTGTTCTTATATTAGACATTGTTGGTGCACTTTTTCTTAAATTATCTCGAATAAAAGGTGTTGCTAATTCCCTTTCTACCTTTTCTTGAAATAAGAGTTCTAGATTCAGGTTTTTGTGGCCTATCATAGAAAATATTGTTGATTGTTGATCTTAGTAAATGTTTTGGTTTGGTATGCTTTTTTGGGAGCAAGGGAAAGGGTGAGGAATATAATTTTATTTTTCTTTTGTGGATGCCTTTAGGAATGTAGGTGGAATATTTCATAAGTGAAATGCCCCCGGACCCCACCGGATTTCTCTTCCAAAACTGGAGAGTATAGGTGGGGAAAATAGAGTTTCTGGCAGAAAGGTTGGGGCTGGTTTAAACAGTTCTTCACGCCAACTTAAGCTTGCTATTTTGCTTTGTTTTTCATTTATTTCCTGTAAATTAATTAACATTAAGCTAATAAATATTTTGCACTGTGTATTCTAAGTTGCATTGGATGGTGGTGTGAGATTGATAGACTTCCTTAACAATATGTTTGCTGGCCTGAACTTATTTTGTAGGCCTGGCCAGATACAGGATAATGAAACTAACACGATCAACAAACCCCAAACTTTATTCTGTAGAAATTTTATTTTATTTTCCAGCAGAATTTTGAAAATAATACAGGAGCTCCTAGCTAGTTATTTAACTGGATAGGATCATGCAACCCCATAATGTCTAAAGACCAAAATTTCCCATGGGATGGAAAGCAAAAATATTGCCCTCGTATGTGTGGAAGTAATTTGATTAATATTATCACATATTGAACCTGAATCATTCGAGGGATAAGAAATATCCTTGGCAAAATGCTTCTAGACCTAGTGCTACAATAGTTTGATATTAAAATTTTTATTTGGTGTTGGTGGTAGATTAGTAGGACTCAAACTCCTTGTGTTGTCAATGCAGCAGTTTTGCATATGTTCAGTACTATTCTCATTCTTTGGAGCAATGTTAAGAATTTTGTAAGCTGCGCAGGATGCAGAGACAAAGTGGTTATATACAGGATAGGAGAGATCATCTGCATAACATTGATTTTCAGGGTTGAAGCTGTTCAACATCATCCAGTGAAATGGTTGATAAATAAACAGAATCAAATAAAATTCAAATGAAAGATATGAATTTCCTGCTGAAGACACAGGCAGCTCTAAAACACAATTATAGTAGGCAGGACTAACGTAAACTGATCAAAAATTGTAGAGAGAATGCAATACACTAATTATTTTGCACATTTGTTTTCTAAGTGATGGTTTTGGCCTGTAGCTCTTAACCTATCTATGATGTAAAATATTCATTGTTTCTGCCAGTGGGCTGCAGATTATGACACCTATCTGACTCTTCCATGCAGTCGGATGAAGAGTGTTGTAACTCATGTGATGAAGTTCGTGAAGCATACAGGAAAAAGGGATGGGCACTGACTGTTGTAGAAATGATTGACCAGGTGAGTTTGTAATTATTCTACTTTAGACCTTTTCCAATCATAGTATATGCTAGTTGTTAAAATAATGCAAAAGCACGTAATATATGCAGTCTATTTATTCAACACTAGTAACTTTTTTATATATTATCCATTCCCCTTCATCTCTCCATCTCCACGCCGGACCCCAACGTGGTTAGACATGGATTCTTGAGAAGAGCCATAAAGACGTCATCCTTTCCAATGAAATGTCACCGCATTGTCTGCAGTGTATGCTACAGAACATTTCTTTTAGTGACACCCAATTCCTGTTGACAGAGAAAAAGGAGGAAAAAGGAAAAAGAGTAAGGGAGAGAGGATGGGTTGGGGTTCCTTACCTGTACGTTTGATCTTTATCAAGAGACTGCAACATGCGATACCTTTTTATGTTGCAGAAATGTAGAAATTCTTTGCTTCTCCAAGCTTTGGAATTTTTACTATTTCAGAGCTGTATATTATGTTGAGATTTCTTTTGCTCATTGCTTTTTGTTTCAGTGCAAACGAGAAGGCTTCATCCAGAAGATCAAAGATGAAGAAGGTGAAGGATGTAACATGTATGGATCTCTGGAAGTAAATAAAGTAGCAGGAAATTTTCATTTTGCACCTGGGAAAAGCTTTCATCAGTCAAACATCCAGCTGGGTGATCTGCTCTCTTTTCCACATGAGAGTTATAATGTAAGGGGGATCTAATGCTTGAGAATATGTAGATGTAATTTTCTTTTCTGAATGTTTTAAGTGCTTTTTACTTTTTAAATTTTGAAAGTATTGATGTAATTGTTCTTTTACCTTTGTTGTTGCATTATTTAGATAAGTCACACAATCAATAAGCTGGCTTTTGGTGAATACTTCCCTGGCGTGGTTAATCCCCTTGATGGGTAATTGTTTCTTTCTTCTCTTGCATAGCTATTACACTATAATAAATTCTGCAATGCATTATTTTTGGCATCTGTCACAATTATTGAAATTTACAAATTGACCTAAGCATGCATGCAAATGGACTGATAAAAGCCTGTGTATGTATGAATGTGGTTGATGTTTCTGGTTTCTCCTTTACCCTATAGCATCCTTCATACTTTAATATTTGCTGTTAGTTTAATGTTCTCCTTCATTCCTTGAGACCTTTCATGATATCTGTCATTTTTTTCAGGGTACCGTGGGTGCATGAAACACCAAATGGTATCCACCAATATTTCCTCAAGGTTAGTATTCATCACATTGGACTTCCAACATTAAGATAGACACTGTTTCTTGTTCTCTGATTCCAAAGATCTTAAATTTTTGGCAGTTATAGTGGAAAAATCATCCTAATTTGTGCAGGCCTAGTGTAGTTTTAACTTTAGATGCTTAACAACTATATCTGGAAATTTGAGTTAATGTGGCCATCCGATCATATATTATCGTTGCATAAGCATTCACCATATACTACAATTCTCAATTTGTGGAGTTCATGAGCAGAAACATATAAAGAAATGCAATGCATATGTTAGTTTGATTATTCTTAAAATATGGGTTACCTGAATATTTGTGCATACTGTGTATGGATGTCTGCAAATCAACATCTACAATTAGCCTCTTTGGCTCCATATTTTGAGGGTGCCTTTTCCATTTGTTATTAATATATTATTACAGAATGCTTTCTCCAGATCAGCTTTCAAAGCAAGTTCTTGAGAAGCAGCTTAGAAAATAAAAATAAAAAAAGAAATGACCTCTGCCAAATGGCTGCTGTTCTTATACTATATTGGATTCCGCTGACAATATTCAGATTGATCTTACTCTTTTTAACTTTGCAGGTGGTCCCAACAATATATACTGATATTAGAGGTCACACAGTACGTTCAAACCAGGTATTACTACTAGACAATCTAAGCATGACAGAGCCATTGCTTTCTCTTATTCATGTATATTTTATGCTAAGGTACACTTTGCATTGTTATTGTACAGTACTCTGTCACAGAACATTTCAAGAGAACAGATTTTGCTAGACTTGACTCTCCTTCCGGGGTTTTCTTTTTTTATGACTTCTCTCCTATTAAGGTGAGTTTGATAAGCCTGCTGAACCCCTGATTTGGAGTCTCTTATGATTATATAGGTGCTGGATCTGTTTCTGATTACAAAGCCCATCCTTTTTACCTGTGGCTTCTGCTGTATAGAGTACTTTGTTTTTCTATTGCTACCAAGTTTGGTGCATTTGAACTGTGTAAGGAGTTAAGGCCTCTTGTCGCGGATAACTTCTGCTCTAGAAATTCTTTTTTAAGTCCATCATGAAGAAACTTAAAATATGAAATAACTTGGTCTTGAATCTTCATCTCTTCATTTATTAATACAGGTGGTATGTTATTAGAGGATCATCCATTCGGTGCAACTTATTATGTGTGTGCATTGCAGGTGGTATTTGAAGAGGAGCATATTTCATTTTTACACTTCATGACGAATATTTGTGCAGTTATTGGGGGTATGTCTCTTTGTCTCTCCCCTAGCTTCCTGACAATCTTCTGTGCAGTAATTTAAAGAGCATATTTTGTCTTGTTGAAATCTATTACTTTTTATTTTTATATATATAAAAATTAAAGGGGGGAAGAAACAAAAAGAGGGAAGAAAAAAAAAAGTGTTGCTGTTCCAATTGAAAACTATTCTGTGAAACAAATTTAACTTATAAAGTATTACAGTTATAATTGTCTATTTGGGTACTCGATCCATGACATTCCCTCTCCGTTCAATAATTTCCGATATGACAAATCAAAGTTGATGAATATTACAGGTTGTGAGTTGGACAGTGTTAGCTTGGCTATACTTGTTTCATGTAATTCAGTTGCTTAGTTGCCAATATTTATTCAACTGCCACTGTGTTGGGATTAAAGCTGAAGCTTGAGTTTAAAATACTTTACTCAAATACTATAAATTGTGGTTATCTCCATGCAATGTGGTCTGAAGTTTGCAATAGGATGCCTTAAACCTTTACTGTAAGAGACTTTAACCCTTGTAAATTTTTGTTTCCTTTTCACAAAGTTCAAAATTAATTTATCCAATATCACTTAATTCTGGCTATTAATGATTGTAAATTTGGAGCTTTCTTTTAGTGGATTCCATTATTAATTCTCTAAGTTTCTTTGCTGTCTTTGGTTTTTGTGATATAGGTATTTTTACAATTGCTGGAATAGTTGATTCATTTGTGTATCACGGTCATAGAGCAATCAAGAAAAAGATGGAGCTTGGGAAATTGAGATAATATTTGCAGTTGGCTGCTGCAGGGTAATTTTTCAAGAGGGCGCAAAGCAATTTCATTGTTTGTTCTCTACAGCCTCTGATCCCTTCACATTATTTCTTCATTGTTTCTTTTGGGATCGGAGGCTTTAGGCCACAGCTGTCAAGATATGTACCTGTCTTTAACCAAATGAGCATTTGTTTTCGTGTTAAAATTTCTTGCATGGTATCAGAGTCGTTTGTTTTTTGGTTAGTAATGAGGCAGATTGTCAACTAGGAAAGAGGAGGATTGCATTACATTGCTTAGAAATAGTATTATGTGAAATATCTGTAAGCCTGGTTCCACACACAGTTAAGAGAAGTTTAAATTCTGAAGGTGAAGTTCTATTATTGGATGTTTTATACAATTGACATGGCAGTAAGAAGAATTTCATCAAGTCATTCCACTGATTTTCTACACTATTTTTTTTTTTGGCTGTAATGTTCTGTTGATCCTTGATTACAAGTTCTGATCCATAAAAGGGGAGCATCATGCCTCACAACGACTGATAATGGACTTGTAATCACCTCCTTAACAGCCTAATCTGTCTGTTCTTTTCTGTTCTCCTTTTATTTATTTATTTTTTTTGAGAACAATTGCATAATTGTGAAATGGTTGGACCAATTTAGTAAAAAGATTCAGCAAGTGAAATATGTAAATTTGTGTTTTTATTCTGTTAATAACTTAAAATTTCAATTTAATTCCGAAAAATTGAAACTTCTAAAAAGATACACTCTTATATAATTCTAAATTTATTAATTGGTTGGTTTCTATAATTGAACTGTGCTATTTCACTAATCGAACTGCAAAATTAATTCAAATCGATTAAATCTAACAGATAATTAGTTTTTTAACCGTGCTCACCACTAGTTGTTGAGCTAAAAATATTTTAAGGTTGAATTACAAGTGAGGACAACTTGAAAGACTCGTGTTTCTGCCAATCTCTCCCCAAGAATATCATCTGGTATTTTGTTTTCCCATGTAAATCTACTAACTGCATAAAGGCAAAGATTCAACCCAAAAAAAAAAAAAACTATCTAATGATGTCTTCTTTAATGTTCCCCGTATCTGGGACAAAAAAATAAAACAAAAGAGCATTATGAATAGCTGGATTTATCATCATTTTAGAGAAAGAAAAAAAAAATCAGTGGAAGGAAATAACAAATACCTGGTGGGAATTATCTACTCTCTTTAGGAATATGAACTCCCTGATTAATGGAAATATGTGACAGCTTCACCTTAAGTGCCTCAAACTCTATGTTCTGCCTCTCTTCATTTGTCAACCATAATGATAAGCAACGCTCTATCAAATCTGTGCCACAACTCAAGGGGCTACTTCCCTTTAAAATTCTTGCTCTACCGAACCTTGTTATCCTTGCTAGATTAGAATCAGACGGCTCCTCAGCATACATATCAAGAATGTCCCTTATGGCACTACACCAAATTGGACGAGCTACTTTGAGTAACTCATGCAAAGCCAATACTGGGAGGTTGACACTTCCCACTTCGGATTCGCTGCTTCCACCTCTTCCATGGAAATCTGACCCTCCCAGCTTCAGAAGACCATAAACATCTGCTAGATCACTATATACTGTTTCAAGAATAAAACTCAATAATATTAGCCATTCATTCTAAATATCCTGACACAGAAAAAAGCCAATAATTTGTTACCCAATATATTATTCATGGAAATGGTCAAATGTCATTTGGAGAATAGAGATTATGCAATCACATCAAGCAGTTAAACATCTATGGATACTTTTCGCAATTCAACCATAGTTGGAAGTTAGTCTCAACTCAGACCTATAAGCAGCTTATTGCAGACACATATAACTTCATATTTTGACTTCAAATAATTAACTCTTTATAGGCTGAATTTTGAACATATACACTCAAAAATCTGAGGTTAAAATAAACTAGCACGTGGCCAGTCAGTCTACAGTACACAAAAATCAGATTAAACAATGACATCAATCATTTTAATCAAACATAAAATAACACATAAGAAAACATAGCTCATCTCTCCTAATAATATATGGATGAATATTTTCTAGATTATAAAGAAACATAACATAAGAAAACAAGCCAGCCTCCGGCTGCAACAATGATCATGCTAAATCTAGTGCATCTCAAAGGAAAAATTTCATTGACTATTTTAGTTCAAAACTAACCTCCTCAAACTTATTTCAGACTACAATTCCATGGTAAAGCAACATCTTCCTTTTTAAGCAAATAATAACATCAAATGCATTTGAACTTCATGGAGATGTAAAGGTTTCAGAGATAACCAAAAGCACCCTAAACTTGCAAGAGATAAAGAGTTGGAGAAGGAGAGCTTAAGCAGGTTTAGAGGGAAACATAACATGCCTGCCAATTTTCCATCACTTCTGTAAACTTCCAACCCATGAAGACCTGCATCTTTCAACGTTCTGATTACAGCAACAGGATTCTTCAACGCCCATGGATGAGCCAGCACTGCAAGGCCCCCTGTCTTACGTATTAGTTGAACTGCTTCCTCAGCAAGAGGCTCACTTCCCCTGATGCAGGATAAGTAAACTCTTTCCATCACTTTTATGAATAGAAATAAACCACAATGAATAAATAGCAAACACATTAGATTATTACGTGGAATAAGCAGGTCCACCATCATATAGATATTTGGCAAAAGCTTGTTTCAGATTCTCAACATAGCCTGCTTCAACCATGGCTCGAGCCACATGCAACCTTCCAGGAGCAACACCTTTGCCAGCAACCCGAGCAACTTGCTCCCACTTAAGAGGAAATTTGAGTTTGTTGAGTTTCAAGACCATATCTTTTGCGCGAATGAAACGGCCATCTCTGATGTTAGCCAGGAATTTTTCCAGTTCCTCAGACTTTGCTGGCCCACAGCTACTGTAATATGCAAGGATATGCACTGGCTCCTCTGCTTCAGGATTTCTGTTTTATAAATGAAAGCCCCACCATCAGAGGCATAGATAACTTACAAGAAATGAGAAAACAAATCCTCTTGTGTCAATGTTGTCTCTTTTCGTTCTATTTTCACTTTTTAATCGACTCCCACATCATTATTTTACCACAAAACTTGGAAACTGAGAAAAAGAAACTCATATACTACGTTTAAATGAAAAGTAAAAGTAAACCACTGACCCTTGATGAGTAAAGTTACAGCCAACTGCCAGAAAAAAAAACTGCATATATGAACCGCATTAATAACAGAAGTACCTTGGAGAATATATTGTGCTGATCTCAACCCCAGGGATTATCTTGATGCCAAATTTCCGAGCTGCTTCTATAGCCTCAGGAATGCCAGCCATTGTATCATGATCTGTCAAAGAAAGAACTTTCACCTGTTCTGAACACAGTGTACAAATTAAATGGGAGATACTAGAAGCATCCAGAAATTCCAAAATAATATTTGTCAAAGCAAGGCAGTGGAACAATTACATACACTTGAAAAATCTCCATTTATAGCATGAGACACAAAATGTGGTAAAACTCTTCTGACAAATTGCGACAAATAGCAACGACAACATTTTTTCTTTGTTCTCCAATTAGATTGTTTCCTTGCTTTATATATATATATATATAAAATAAAAATCAACAAGACAATATTTCCAGTATGTTTCTCTGAACTACAGAACACGCATATATTAAAAAGCCCATTTCAGCCAGAAACCTTCAAAACAAAATTACAAACTGAACTTTTTCTCAGTTGCCAGCCAAAAATCACATAATTATAGAATACATAATTCATATATCTTGTAAAACCCAATTCATTTATCCCATCATGTAATCAAAAGAAGCAAAGTTTTCACCCTAGTTCAAAATAAGAATCACAGGCAAGAAAGGTAAGGAAATGAATGGAGCAAACACTCACCCCATTCCCATGAGCTCTCTCAACAAGCTTGGAAGGAGACAAAAACCCATCACTAAATTTGGAATGGGAATGCAATTCAAAAACAACCTTCTCCCCACCTCTTCCCATAGTCTTCTGCACACCAAAATCATCAACAACACAAGCAGAAGCAGAGGAAACCAAAGGACAAGGTTGCTGATCCAAATAAACCCATTCAGTAACAGCCTTGAAAGCCAAAATTTGATCGGCTGTCATCTTCTTTTTGGTGCCTCCACGCTTCTTCTTCTTTCTTTTCTTGTCTTTAGCTTTCTTTGGGTTCATATCTTTGGTCGGAAAAGCGTCGTCTCCCATGGTTGCTATGGTTAGAATTTAGAAGAAGAGAAGAAAAAGAAACGATTTTTAGGGGTTTTTTTGGGTTTTGCTTTAGGGGTTTGGGATTTTCAAAGATAATATTAGGAACAGAAAGAGCAGCGTAAATAACGTCGATTGATCAGACTGCAACTCTGCTGCTGAAGGCCCAATCCTCAGTTCCGTATGTCGTGTCTCTCTCGCTCCGTCCCCGTCTTTCTCATTAAGTGCCCCTTTGGTTGATTTTGCTCCTGTGGGTGTGTTCGCAAACCTTTAAACCGTTAGATTAAATAAGCATACGGGGTACTATGATTTAAATGTATACGTATAATACGTATATACATTATGAATTGCTGTTCAATTTTTTTTTATTAATTTCACAAAATATAAATTTAATTGAAAAGCAAAATTTTGAGCTCCAATTAACTTCATTTGGCCTTTCATAACATTTTATAATTAGAAATAGCCAGAGTTTTATCCCACAAGTTTTCTAAGTCATCACGGCAACTCTTCTCCTCAGAATTTCGAATTTGAAAATTCATGGATTAGACTTTAGAGATAGTAGCCTTCTTGATGTTGTACGTTAGGCTTGGAATGGTTTCAAAAAGAAGATTAGTTACTATAGCTTTGTTTTGCAAACTAGGGGAGAGGTATCTTAAAAGATTTTCAGACAAGATTGAAGTTTTGTAAAGCCACACTGAATCGTTATCAAAGTGGTAGGGATCAATATTCGATATAGCGATTCAATTTGGCCAAAAATAAATTTTTTTATAAGTTTTGAATCAGAAGGAGCTTTTCTGGAAACAACTAGTGAAGTTGTTTTGGCGGGTCTATTTCATTTATAATCACTAGACTTACGCCTAATCACCCAAAAATAATTGACTTATTTTTCATGACTTAAATGCCACTGAACTTATCACATTTTTGCATAAAAGTCATATTGATTGATTTTCGGCGATTACTCTGGCCGGAATGCTAACGTGGCATGTCACTTTATATATCTGGATACACGTGGCACGACACATCAGCAACCACGTCATCAGAAGAGACCGCGTGTATCTAGAAATAAGACGTGACGTGCTGACGTGTTGTGTGATATGGTCTCTTTCGGTGATGTGACTGCTGACGTGTCGTGTGATATGATCTCTTTCGGAGATATGACTGCTGACGTGTCGTGTGATATGGTCTCTTTCGGTGATGTGACTACTGACGTGTGATGCCATGTGTGTTCAGGCATATGGCATGACATGCCATGTTAGTATTTTAACAAGAATTATTGTCGAAAACCAGTTAAAATAATTTTTCTGCAAAAATATGATAAGTTCAGTGATATTTAAGTCACAAAAAATAAGTCAGTTATTTTTGGGCGATTAGACGTAAGTCCAGTGACCATGGGTGAAATTAACTCTTGTTTTGGCTAAAGAAAGGAGACATTAATTCAAAGTATTTTTCATGCTTATGCCTCAAAGCGAAAAAGGAAAAATAGTATAGAAAAGCTGTGAGATGAAGGGACAACTGGGTTAATTGGAAACAGGTTAGTGAGTATTTCTCATTATTTTCAGCGTCTTTTCACTTCTCAACATGCACATGATAGTGCGATTATTGACTACTCCTTTTGTATAATTTCTCATGAGCAAAATAAAATCAATGGCTACTGTAGCACTCACTCTTATAACCTTTTGTTCACATATTACTTTATTAAATTTGCTTGTACAAGTACACACATGCACAAACGCGCTCGCGTACAAATACACACAGATATATATAAATTTAACATACTTATAGTATATTTACAAATTAGTTTATTACATATGTTTCAAATCCTTTACATTGAACATTTACAAAAAATAACTCTACATTAAAATTAGTCTCTGCTTGCTTTACTCTCTAATGGCCTGCAGATGTTGACTTGAGATCGGTACTTTTACCTTACCCCTGTGTACTTATATAGGAAGAACACCCGTGATGAGCAATGGCTTAGTGGGGAGTAAAATAATGCAATAGACTTTTAGCCTAAGTTTCACATAAATAACACAACATGCTACTTTTCATTGTATAGTAATTTTGGTGAGCAACACACTATATCGATATCACACTATAATGCACATACACACACTCAAGGTGATAATTATATGCATTTAGTAACATTTCAATGTCATTATCACATTTAATCACACTAACATTGTCAAGAGGAAACACTAATGTTACATCGAGGCACTAACAAATACCATTGTTCATTCACTCATCACATCATTATTATTTCATAGCCTGAATTTTCATTAATGGTGAACACGGGTACAAATACTAGATATTAGCGAGCAGTACCGAACACTTGAGACATAATAGTCTCAGGTCATTTGATACTAATAATGTAATGGCCTCAACACCAGGTCAGCCGTGAACAGTACTTCCTGATGGTGAATAGTATTTTCGGGCCCGAAAGTCAAAAATATTTTATTGGACCATCGAAAAGTATGGGTTATGGTGAGTCCGAGGTTGAAATTTGAAGTGAATTTGAGGTCAAATGGGTCTCCAAATGTCAAAAATACGAAAAAGACAGTGAGTTAATTTTCCTAGTAGGAAAGGTGACTTGATTTTGCATAAATAATTAAAAATAGTAAACAAACTCCAAAAATTGTCAGACTTTGCATGCCTACATGAATTTTTATGTAGAATATTTTAGTGATGAGAATGAAATTTTTCGGTGACACAGGTAGTTGTCGAATCGGACTGATAATAGACTCCGATTGAGCCAAAAATTTACGTGCTAGCTATTTTTGATGTGATAAGAGTGATGAAATTATTTTTGGAGTGATTTGATGGCTGAAAGAGAGAGAAAATTGATTGGGCTTTAAAAAGGCCTAAATGGGCCTTAACAACAAAATGGGCTAAGCCCATTGGTTTGGCCCAATTTTGGATCCATTAGGGAGGCATATAAAAGCCTGAATTCTGGAGAAAACTCCAGAAATTTTCTGTGGCTTCTCCTCTCTTCTTTAGGCCGAACCAAGAGCTTTTCTCTTCTCTCTCTCTTTTGCTTCTTCCTCACTCAAAATCTCTAATAAATTTTAACTTAGGAATTGAAGTTCCATCTCTATAGAGCATTAAAATAGCTTCTATTGATTGATTTGGGTAAAGAAAGTGGAGAAAACAAGTTGAGAAAGAAAAAGGGGTAAGTTGGATCTTGAAAAATTTAAGGATTTAAATTGATTTTTTAGTATTTTTCCATAGATTTTGAGGTGTAGATTATGATTATGAGCTTGTATTTTGCATTTGAGAACAAAAAAAATAGAGAAATCTAAGCTTGAATGGACGACCCTATGTAGGTGAACAAGAAGAGGAAGAGTTTTCAAGGAGTAAAGGCAAAGGAAAGGAAGCTTAGGCTTCCTAATTCAAGAGAAAATTGTAAGTGGCTAACTAATCTATATATTTTCTAATTTTATGAATTTATTTCCTTTATGTTATTAGGGTAAAAATTATTAAAATTGTTAAATGATGAAATTAGTTTAGGGAAAATGAAATTCAATCATAGGAGAGATTAATTGAATGTTAAAATGAAAGAAAGAAATTTTGTTTGAAGGAATTCTATAGGTGGCCGAATTGGTTACTAAAGGAAAAATATGAAATTTTGCATGTAATTAATATATAATAGCCTAAATTAATTATGGAGATAATATTTAGTGTCTATGAATTTTTAAAGAATATTTGAAATTAATTTTAGAGTTTTCAAGCTTATTTAATGTGTATGTATATAGTGAAAATTGTGAAATATTGTAAAATAATTGATTATTTTGGTGGAAAATGATAGTAAATAATAAATAATGCATAAATAAATTTTATTGGGATTTATTGAAATTATTAGAAATTTAATGAAATTTTAATGTTAATATGTGTATTGAAAATAAATGAATTATTAGTGAATAATTGCATAAAAATGTTAAGAAAGGTGAATTATTATGAAATTAAATTATAGTCAACGAAAAAGAAATAAAAAGTCAACCGTTGAATTTTTTGGGAATTAAAAAGATTAATAGAGTAATTATTACGGTGCCCTTAGAATTAATCTGATAGTAAAAACTAGTTCTGGATATAGTTGGCTAGCCATAGGAACACCCTTTACCGCGGTGCAAGTCATGGCGACTTGCTTTGCTATGGGTAGGATCATTGATCTCCATAGCTTAAGTGTAAAGTGAAAGTGAAAAGTGTAGTGTTATGAGAATGGTTTCTTGAGAATTATTTCTCTTTTTAGTAGGGCCCGTGGGGTTCATATTTCGTGTATTCGGTCTGAGATTTTTTGTCGGGTCTGTACTAGGGGCATAATGAAAATAATATGATAAAGAAGTGAAAAAACAATGAAAAGTATAAATAAAAAGTGAAAAAGGACTAAAATGAAAAGAAAAGAAAGTTTAGGGGCAAAATAGTAATTTTCTTCAAAAGTAAGAAAAGTGAGTTAATTAAGTAAGAATTGATTAATTAACAATAAAACAGTCAGATAATAGTTAAATTGTTCAAAAAGTAAATTTTATTGTCAACAAGGAATAAAATATAATTTCACATATAAATGTCAAAATAAGTATATAATAATGTAAAACGCTTCAATTATTAGTTTAAAGATCATAAATAAGCTTTAAATGGTAAAATTGTAATTATGTGATTAAAAGGGGAAATTTTATATAAAAGGTTAAATTAATATTTTTAATAAGAAATTTAAATGATTTTATAAATATTGACGCATTTGTTGTTACCTGAGAATAATGATAAAATGTTAGAAAATATATCGATTATTAGTCATCACTGAGTATGTTGAGTGCTCAGCGTGTAGTTTTACTGCCCGCAGGTAAGCAGGAGCAGGAGCAAGAATACAGTTTGCAGGACTTCTTTTAAGAATTTTTGTTGTATGATTTTGGCATGTATATATGTATCTAAGCTTTACTTTTGGTTATGTAATTGGTAAAAAGGAGGTATTTTAGTAAACCTTATGTTGGAGGTGTATGAGATGGAATGAATATTTATTTTTGGATATTATTGAATGTTATGCCTCTGAGAGGCTGTGTGGTTGTCTGTGTTTCAGGGGGCTTGTACTATGTACAGCCGTTAATTGTAAAAATTTTATTAAATGCATAGTGAAATGGGACAGTTATAGGTCGTCGATGATTTATTTTGAAATTAACTAAAGCATGCTAATAAGGTATTGAAATATAAAGATTAAGTTGGAAAAAGAAATTTTCGGTCTTCGGTACAGTATTAGGAAGGATAAGGGTGTTACAAATAAGCATCAAAACACTACACTAGTCACCTTCTGGTGACAACACTTGCAGCTGCGATCACTATCCCCTTTATAGGACGTCTATCTATCCATTATTATGTGACATTCAGGCTTTCGATAAATCACTAACCACTCAAGAATATCACACTTGATACATTTAGAATCATAGATTTAATACATACAATAAAGCATGCAACAAGATCACTATACAATTTATACTCGATTACACTTCAACATGGTTATCACTTATCATATAACATGCGACACTAGGTATATCATTAATCATGTTCACTCACATTCATTACTTGTACAAATTCTTATACTTTAAAGCTTAGTCTTTAACTTTACTTCACTAATTTATTATATTCTACACTCTTTTTATGTCACATATTATCCTTGTTTTTATGTTTAAAACACTTTAAACGTGTTCGGGAAGGTTCGGTGAAAATTCGAGACTTAAAAATCAAGTATCGGAGAAAACAGGGTAGGGTCACGGTGGCTAATGATTTGTGTTGATCGTGAGATAAATGCAAATTCAGTTCTGGAAAGGAGGGGGGGGGGGGGGGGTCATGGTGGTTACCCATTTGGTGATGACCGTGAGGTACATTTTGCCTTAAAAGTCCTGAAGGCAGATTCCTAGGTTCAACTTGTAGGCTATTTTAGACTTAGTAAATGATATTTTCAGGCCATGTAGTATCTACAAAGTTCTTCTACTGTGTCTCTAGTTTCCAAAACATCAAATATCACTCTACTTAGAATTTTAAATCTCCAGATATTAATAAAACAATATAAAATGCTCTAAAAGACAGAATAACCAAGGTCTTTCAACTTCAAGCTCAATTTCTAACACTTTAGGGACAAATTCAGGTTTCGGTATCTTCTACAAAGTTATATATCTATGTCTTATCTTTAATTCCAACTAGAATCACCTTAATTAGACATCTACGGAGGGAGTTATGCCCTTTACACTAAGACTGGTTCAAGTAAACCCTAGAGCAGAATTTTCTCTAGGTTACTTTTTCATGTACAATTACCATTTTTCTGTCATAATACCATCTTTACCTAGCTTTATCATCAATAACATAACCATTATAACACATACATCAGCTTGAATCAATTAAAAATATAACAAAGGAAAAATAAAACTCCTAAACCTCTTTAGCAAGTTCCAATCCTTCCTTTAGCCTTCTTCTCTTTCTTTCTCTTTACCTATGCTAGATTCTTCAACTAAACATGTCATAAACTCACATCAATATCCAAATCTCATCTATAAATCAGCTCCTCATGTTTAGAACAAATAAAAAACTAAACTTGAGCCAAAATCCCATAAAAACTCACCTTATATTTGCTAAGATACATAAACCCTTTATAAGCTGGGCTATAGTCAAAAGAATAATATAGAAAGGAAGA
>CM075818.1:2017008-2067762 GCA_037975025.1 Excoecaria agallocha | reverse complement strand
CAACCAAAGCTCTGATACCAAATGTTGGGAAGAATAAACCAGTTAAATCACATAGGAATCAAAACAAACAAACAAGAAAAGTAGAAAGAAGAATACAAGAATTTAACGAGGTTCGACCAACATTGTCTACATCCTCGGTGGCGGCTATTCTTTTATTCTAGAGAATATTTATTCTCTAACTTTTACAGTGGCACACATAACTAGGTTACAACTTTGATATTTGTACATAACCTACCAGGTACGCAATTACATAATTGCCCTGTACCATAAACGTGTACATACGCTTTCCCAAACCCATTAAGATTCTATCCACACACGCATGCCACTCAAATAGATTACTCCAGCAATCTGATCGAATAGTCTAGCTCTCCCGAGTGTCTTGCTCTACCCGAGCATCCCACTCCTTTTGAGAATCCTGCTCTTCCCGAGCGTCTCGCTCCTCCGAGTGTCCTTGTCCTACTGTACATACTCCATATGTTCCTCCGATCGAATTCTCCTGAGCAAACACTCTTTGCTCTGGTTTCGTCATCTTTCGGTTGGCTGGTATATGAGCCATTCCCAACAGTAGGCCATCTCCGTTTCCTTTCCTCACCGGTTACAATCTTCGATTGACAAACAACCGAAGCTAGATTCAGGTAAGTCTTACGCAAATCTGAATTTTTTTTCTTTTCTGTTTCAATGCAAGTAAAATAAAGGAATAAAGGTGAATCTTAATTCATAAATGTTTCTTGTCATTTTTTGTTTATTGTGTTGGTTAAATAGAGTTTCATGTTAGTTCATATTCCTTTTTCAGAATTTTTTTATCTGCTTTGTGTATTCATGCAACATTATTTCTTCCAGAAAAAAATATGCATCTACCAGGGGGTCAAATTTGTACGATAAGTTTCTATGATGTCCCCAATTTTTTGAACTTCATTGGAATCTAGCAGCCCTTTTTTCTGTGTTGCATTGTATATGATGGAAATAATTAAGAAAACCTATTTATTCAACTATTTAATGTTGTTGAGTGCAATTTGAATCATTTTTTTTAATTTGGTAGTTGTAGGGTGACAAAGATAAGAAAATTAAAGAACTAACTAGAGAGTTGGAGCATCAAGAACATCTATGTGCAGTTTACAAAGAAAGATTACTTAGTTTTATGAATCATGTTGGGGAGTAAACTGATGAACTCTCTTTTAGAATTCAAGTTATTATTGAGAACGTGAGAAAAGTTGAATCAGAAGTGCACTAGTTTTCTCTCAGTCACCGTAGATAGCCCTAGCATTAAACAAGAGCATGTAGCAATTATCATCAATACTTTTGGTCATGCACAATATGTATTAGAGTCCATTAATTGTTCAATCAAGATGTTTAGCATTAGTGATTTGTAACATTACTCCTTAGATATAACAGAAACTTCATGCGATTGGTTATGTATTTCCATTTGGGGCCATTCTTATTGGTATCTTCTCTAATTTATAGGTTGTCATAACAAAACATGTTTATTAGACCCAGTCAAACCAGTTAACCCATGACTCAATTGACAGGCCGAGTCGACTTTTGGGCCGAGTTTCAAAACATTGCTTTATACAATTTTGTAATGGAAAATTGTCTGGTCAGTAATAAGGTTTTCGTGCCTCAAAATCTACTAACAAAATTATTGAAGTAAAATGGAATATGAATTGAAGAATTAGAAGAACTGGAAGTCTAATTGAAGAAATAAAAGGTCAAAGAAAGGAAAAGGGAAAGAAGAAGATTAGAGCTGGATTCGGTCTTGATGGTTTCAACAAAAGAGATGAAAAGAAGGAGAATTAAGAAGGCATAGTGAGAACTGGAATTGAAGAGGAAGAAGAGGCCATTGAAGATTAGAATTTGGAACAATCTGAGTTCGGTTTGGACTTTCAACAGGTTTGGAAATCTCTTAGTTTCAAGTGTGCTTTGCCTTAAATTTGTGCGGAATTATTGGTCTATTTGTTTTGGATTGATCACATGTGGTTGCTTTGAATTCAACTTGTCATGTGCTTTGAGTTTCATGGTATATTAACTCGTATAATGTAAAGTTGGAGCTTTCAAATAAATTTCAAAGCATCATATTTTGCTTCTAATTAAGTTTCATTGAACTATGAACTAGTGATGGTATGAGGGCATTGTAATTAAGTTAATTACTAGTTTAAACAAAGTAAGAATATGGAGAGTTGTTATGATGCTTTGAGTTTCATTGTAATTGAGCTGAATTGTTTCGCGATTAAAATGTTATTAGCATAGGAAATTATTTGCTATTTATGTAAGTTGGGAATCGTCAGGAGTTGAGCTGTAATTATTGTCATTGCACATATTAAATCATCTTACTTGGTGGAATTGGTTGAATGGAATGATTATTAGTTTGGCCTTTATTTAAACTAAGGAGGAGTTAATTTTACAAAGGTGAGTTTGATTTGTAAAAAACTTAATCCTCAAATCCTGTTGATTATATTACTTATATTGTTGATGGTTGATTTTCTTTTTTTGGATATAATTGATAGAAATCATAAATAAAGTGTGCATTAGTCTAAATGCTTATTGAAATGAATGACATTTGTTTGATGTGTTGATAGTAAGGTATAAGTTAGATTTTAGGAGTACATTAGTATATTAGAAATTTTGGGATTTTTTTTTTATTTTTGTAATAAAATTTGAAAGTAATTAAATTTTTGGGACTATAATAAAAATATTTAGAATTTTGGTGTGTTAAAAAACGGTAACAAAATTATCGTTTTTGTCAGCATCGAACCCAAAGAAAAAAAATGTGCAAAAAAAGGGCAACTTTGGTTGCCGTTTTTTCAACTCCAAAAACGAGGGTCCGAGCTGATAAAAAAACGTCAACCATAGTTAACGTTTTGTATTCAAGTTGCAAATCTACACTTGGTTTTTGTCAGAAACTATCACATCCTAATATTTAGTTTTATGTATTCATAATATTTTTTATTTTATTTTGCTATGACAATCAATAAGATTTTAGTTACCTCCTGGAAATAAGATGGGTTGGATAATAAAATTTAGACTTGTCCAGAATTATTTAGTTCAAAAAGTCAAATATACAAATTTTCTTGGTTATAAAACTAGTATTGGAACCCACGCATCACGCCAACTAATATTTTTAAAAAATTATTCATAAAAAAATTCTTAATTAAGAAAAATAGCAAATAAGAATTTGCTGAAAATCAAATTCATCAGTATTTGCTATTTTCTTGTTTATTCAGGTAAAGATTATAATAGAAAAGATTTACTTTTCCTTCATGGAATTTGAAAATAAAAACTTCTATAAATAAAAACTGAATCAATAAGCCAAAATTTTTAACTTTTATTTTCTCCATTCAATAAGGAGCGAGCTCAAAATAACCATTAATTAAAATTTAATAAAATTTGTAAATTAAAAATAATAAATTTAGTATTAATCAAATCGAAATTTTCTTATATTGTTCGAAAATGAATACATTAACCATATAAAAATTTTGTTAGGTAAAAGAAATGCTCTTCAAATTTATCTTATTGATTATTAACGGAATCAATAACTAAAATTAACATTTTTCACTAATTAAAATTAAAACAATTATCTAAATAATCAAATTGAAGTAACTAAATTAATTAAATTCGATTTTTATTAAAATCGTACTATATTCACCCCATAACTATTAATGCATAAAATATTATGTATCTTTGTGTATATGTATGTATGATAATACGCTTATGTGACATATTTAAATTGTATAGTTGCATGCATATACCATTCTTTTTTTTTTCATAAATCATAATTAAATATTAAATCATCATAAATATAATAATAGTGACATATAATTGTTTTCAATTTATATTTTTCTTTTGCAGGGCTACTAAATCTAAAACAATACTTTATCAATTTTCAAATTTTCACAAATTTTAAAATTTTAACTCTAAGTTGATCAACTCATCATGATCTGCAGTTTTATTTTATTTTTTTAATTAAATTATAGTTTTCTTTTATTTAGTAGATTGCATACTAATTAATTAGCCAAAAAAAAAAAGAAAATTGATAAAATGACTAAGAGTAAGAAATAGCCGCATGAAATACACAAAAGAAAGTACAAACATGGCCATATAATAAAAAGATACACTCAAAGTATGATAAAGGACAAGTTAAACCCATCAAATGGGTTTAAATCCCATTATCTTATTCTCTTCATACTAAGTATTATTAGTTTCTGACTCAAAAGTCTATTCACCGCTTCACTTAACCCTGCAAACAGAAATAAATAAACAAATAAATAATCATAATCACAAGATTTTTCAAATAAAACTACGTAATTTATCAATATAAAACACATAAAACACAAATAAACACGTAACAACCTATTTGAATATCCATTCAAATGCTACACATCAATCAAATTGACATATAACTTTTGAAAAAATAAAATTTTTATCTTTCTATTTCATATTATACGCCACAGGTATTGTTCAGGTGGCTTTAACAGGTTTTCGGTAAAAAGAATGTCGAAAAATTTAATTGGCATATCTGATCATCACAATATGCTCACATGGCATCCAGTGTGACACTACGTTAGCATGAAATATGGCGATTTGAAATACTGTTTTTTTATCTATGTGTGTGCTGACGTGGTGCCACACGTTTCATGTTAACATGGTGCCAAGTTGTGTATGTTGTGATGGCCGGATATACCAGCTGAATTTTTCTACATTTTTCTCATCGAAAATTTTATTGTATATATTCGTAAATTTCAGTAATTTTTTTTAAAAAATTATTTATTATTATTGTAAAATTGATCATAAGTTCAGTAATTATGATGAAACTAATTATTTTTTACGATAACCAATCAAAAAATGCAGCGTAGCTATTACTTTTAAGTATATAAATCCTTTATTTCTATAAGTTCATGGGCAAATTTTCTCTATTTGAAAAGAATAGGAGCAAAAAAATAACAAATAAAAGTAATTAAGGATAAAATTGATTATTTTTAAAAAGGGTGTGGGCACGGAATGAGCATACTCTTTTAAATATGAACTACTCTCTCTGTTCTCTTATAAATACCCATTTTGAATTTTTCACCAAAACCAAGAGATGCATTAATTTACTTAGTGATTGACTAAATTAACCTCCCACAAAATACCGACAATCAATTCTTCCTTTTGAGAGTCGCTCGTACAAAGTCAATAACTATTTATTAAAGTAACATTAACATAGGAAGATAATGTGTAATTATATCTTATTTTAATAAATGGACACTCGTTTAGGAAAAAAAAATTATAACGAACGTTTAGAGTATAAAATTACATGATTATTTATGGATTACAGAGTCAAGGTTTTATTGATTATTACTATTATGTTTTAGTTAATGCTTGGGCTCTTTTCCTTTTCAAGTCTAGTTTATGAGTCAATTTTATTCATAATTATTGAATTTATATTTAATCGTTTAAAAGTAATTTATTTATTTTTATGACTTAAATATCATTGAACTTATCACATTTTTACAAAAAAATTATCTTAACTAATTTTTTACAATAATTTTTGTCGGAATATTGATGTGGTATGCTACATCATATGTTTGAACACACGTGACATGATAAATCAGCAACCACATCACTGAAAGAGGTTATATTACACGATATATCAGCACGCTATATCATATTTTTGGATACATATGATCTCTTTTGATGATGTGATTATTGACGTATCGTACCACGTGTATCCAGACATATGACGTGATGTGCCATGCCAGCATTTCGGTAAGAATAATCGCTGAAAATCAGTTAAAATAATATTTTTTCTATAAAAAGGTGATAAATTCAGTGATATTTAAGTCATGAAAAATAAACTAGTTAGTTTTAGATGATTAGACATTAATACAGCGATCATAAATAAAATTGACCCTTTGTTTACAGATCTCAGAGGTAGGGTTTTATTCATTATTATCAATGTTTTAGTTAATGCTTGGTCTTCTTTCACTTGGAAGTTTAGTTTACATTGGTTACCAAATGGGTATACAAAAATATAATTAATCTATCTACCTTACCAAAAAAAGTTAAGAATTCATCTATCTACCAAATGGGACTACAGCTTTCTTTGGGGTCCCTTACCCTTCTTTTCTCCCCAAAATTTCTACATTCAGATCATTTTCTGAGGCCAATAAATTAAAGAGTTTGAAAAGAAAAGTAAAATAAAATAAAATGTAAAACCAATTACGAAAAGGACAGCTAACAAGCTAATGGTTTGGATTAATTTAGCATTCACATCAGTAGTTTTGGAGTTCCATTTTTTGTTTTGGAACGTTGGCTATGAATTAAATGAGAGAATTATTTACTTTGACCTTTCATGTGGATAGCATGATTTCATTCTCTGTTAATTAAAACTTTTAAGGAAACAATCATATTTTTGCCTCTATACTTTAACGGTTTTATATATTAACTCTCTATATTTTAAAAATTATATATTAAATTTTTAAATTTAAAAAAAATACATTAAATTCGTAATAAATGGTATAAATAATGGCATAACACACGTTCGATTAAAATCGCGTGTATTTTAACGAAATACTATTATTTTTAATGTCTGTTTAGACTTAATATATTCTTATAGATAAATTCAGGATTCCATTATATAGTTTTAAAAATATAAAAACCCAATATATAAATATATAAAATTTTAAGAATTTAATGTGTGGTTTTAAAAATATAAAAATTTAATATATAAAAATATTAAAATTCAAGTACTAAATTATAAATTTTGCAAAATTTTAAATTCAAGTCATGAATACATAACATCTTAAAATATTTAATAAACCTTTTTTACTCTTTTAAATTTATTTGATGTAAATTCAAATTAGTTATAGCAATACATTTCAAATGCTAAATGATTGTGTGATTAATATAAAAATTGTTTATATATATGCTTAGTAATGGTAAATTTTGATACGATCAAACTCATTTATAAAAGTTTGATCTCAGTTCTACTCTATCTGTTTAACTCGTAAAGTGACCCGATCTAGTATGCTTTTATGTGGCTTGTACGACTTGACTCACTCGTTTATGACTTATCTTTAAAATGCTTATATTATTTGTAATTTTATAACTTTTTTATACAATATGAAAATAAAAACAATGATTTATATAGATAATACATGTATAATTTTATTTTTAATGAAAATATTTAAAAAGATAAAGAAATTAATATCATAAATCTTAGTTCGTTTGTTACTCTTCAAATAATGACCTATTTAGATCATTAACCCTACTTGACCTATTTACGACCTATAAAATTTTGATCCGATTATAATGAAATCTATTCTTACTTAACTCAAATTCACTCAACTCGATACATTTGCCACACACATGCACGTGCACACACACACATATAGGCACCCAGAGACAAGGAATGGCATAGTAAGTGATGAAATGCTTTCGAAAGTTGAAAATAAGTGTAGATTCTGAGATTTTCGAATAGGTCAACCTTTCAAACTACTTATATATATATATATATATATATATATATAAACACACACACATACGTACACGCACGCGCACACAAATTGTGTAAAGTGAACACACCTATTCCCCTCCCTGAAGGTATATATATGCTTCACTTCCACATTCCAATCTCTATATACTAAGGGGAGCCTTTAACAAGAGGATCACGCAAATCCATAAGTTTGTACAATATTATCTTAACAAATTCATTTCAGATAATAATATCGGTTTATTATTTATTTCATTATATTTATATATATTTGAAATTTTGATATTAATTATCATTTAAAAGTTTTCGTAACCCAAACAATGAATGGATTTCTAACTTTATATATTGGACATACAAGAGAAGCAAATAATTATTTGCATTTCAACTTCGCTATGTTCTAATTTAATTTTAATTTTGATTATTAGTGATAGCAGCAAATGGTCATTTGGATGATACACACAAATCTAGACCGTTGAATAAAAAATAAAAACTTAATACCTGATAATTCCTAAAATTTCATAAAAGGGGAAAACCTTTGATACAAATGAAAGCGAATCGATGGTGAGCAAGATGGGCAACGTTCGATCAAATGAATGGCTTATGAAGCTACAAGAAAGAGGCTAGTCCAGTCGAATTGTGTGTTAACACTCCGATATCTAAGTTTGTAAACAGGGAAAAAGTTACTAGAATGCGAGAGAGAATGACATTGGTACTTATAGAGTGTTTGAGGGTCTGTATAGAGGGTCTATCTTGGTGTCAATATAAGCTGATGGTAAAGTGATGATTCGCAGGTTGTGATTTGATGAAAGCGTGTATCAGGGATGCGTCTTGTCTTATCAGATGGCCTTGGTTCATGCGTGCGTAGGTTTCTAACATAAAAGAGTGTTGGGTGTCTTTAGTCTTGCACATAATTGGGCTTTTGGAGGGGGAAGGGAGTGGGGCCCTCTTGATTTGGGCTTGTCAACTCCAAAAACGAGGGCCCGAGCTGATAAAAAACGTCAACCATAGTTAACGGTTTTGTATTCAAGTTGCACATCTACACTTGGTTTTTGTCAGAAACTATCACATCCTAATATTTAGTTTTATGTATTCATAATACTTTTTATTTTATTTTGCTATAATCGACAATCAATCAGATTTACACATGTCCAGAATTATTTAGTTCAAAATGTCAAATATACAAATTTTCTTGGTTATAAAACTAGTATTGGAACCCACGCATCACGCCAACTAATATTTTTAAAAAAAATTATTCATAAAAAATTCTTAATTAAGAAAAATAGCAAATAAGAATTTGCTGAAAATCAAATTCATCAGTATTTTCTATTTTCTTGTTTATTCAGGTAAAAATTATAATAGAAAAGATTTACTTTTCCTTCATGGAATTTGAAAATAAAAATTTCTATAAATAAAAACTGAATCAATAAGCCAAAATTTTTAACTTTTATTTTCTCCATTCAATAAGGAGCGAGCTCAAAATAACCATTGATAAAACACAAAATTTTACTATTGAAAGAGAGATCGTCGGCCATGGTGAAAAAGACTTTAATGACCTACAAAAAATGAAATTAGTTCGGTCTTGCCAAACTTTTGAGCTCCGATGCCTAAGTTAGCTATCAAAATATGAAGAGAAAATTTAATGGAGAAAGAGTATTAAAAGTTAGAGAGAGAGAGCCCCCCTTGTTATGGATATACCTATTAAATTTATACCCTTGAGTGTTGGGTTTTATGGACTTCTGATCTTAGGCCTCTTCATGGGTTTTTAATAGACCGGTTTTATAGTTAATTTTATTTTGGGTGTTATCAACCATTAATTAAAATTTAATAAAATTTATAAATTAAAAATAAAAAATTTAGTACTAATCAAATCAAAATTTTCTTATATTATTCGAAAATGAATCCGTTAACCATATAAAAATTTTGTTAGATAAAAGAAATGCTCTTAAAATTTATCTTATTGATTATTAACGGAATCAATAACTAAAATTAACATTTTTCACTAATTAAAATTAAAACAATTATCTAAATAATCAAATTGAAGTAACTAAATTAATTAGATTTGATTTTAATTAAAATCGTACTATATTCACCCCATGACTATTAATGCATAGAATATTATATATCTGTGTGTGTATATATATGTATGATAATGCGCTTATGTGAAATATTTAAATTGTATAGTCGCATGCGTATACCATTCTTTTTTTCATAAATCATAATTAAATATTAAATCATCATAAATGTAATAATAGTGACATATAATTGTTTTCAATTTATATTTTGCTTTTGCAGGGCTACTAAATCTAAAACAATACTTAACCAATTTTAAAATTTTAAAATTTTAACTCTAAGTTGATCAACTCATCATGATCTGCAGTTTTATTTTATTTTTTAATTAAATTATAGTTTTCTTTCATTTTGTAGATTGCATATACTAATTAATTAGCCAAAAAAAATTGATAAAGTGACTAAGATTAAGAAATAACCGCATGAAATACACAAAAGAAAGTACAAACATGGCCATAATATAAAGATACACTCAAAGTATGATAAAGGACAAGTTAAATCCATCAAATGGATTTAAATTCCATTATCTTATTCTCTTAATACTAAGTATTATTAGTTTCTGACTCAAAAGTCTATTCACCGCTTCACTTAACCCTGCAAATAGCAACAATCAGAAATAAATAAATAATCATAATCACAAGATTTTTCAATAAAACTACGTACCTGATCAATATATAAACCTGTCAATTTTATTATTTTTATACATATACATTTTACTGATCTATAGCAAAAAGGTGTCTAGAAGTAATAAGATTGAATTCTGTCTCGTCTCATGTAGATTTGCTCGTATAGCAAGAAAGAGAGTTTGATTTCACGTATGCTATTGAACTTCTAACCAATCAAAATGGTGTAATTTTGTCATTTTCTCAACAAAAATGATTTTCGTTGAAAAAAAATTCAATTCATAAGTTTTCTTTTGTAATTTAAGCATTAATTAGCTGTTATTAAATCGTATGCAAAATCAACCAAAAACAAAAAAATAAAGAAAAGTGACTTACTTGGAGCAGTCAACATTAGGGCTAATTTTGTAGGGAATATTGACACCACATTTGGAAGGAAGAGAAGCAGCAAAGCCATAGTTAAGCCCAGGAATGGAAGCAGCAGCAGATTTTATACAATTGCAAGCTTGTTGTCTATCTGCAGTTGTCTTAGCCTCTGCATTTAGGGCTTTAATCCCACTACAGCAACTTGGTGGCACAACTCCACCACTCTTCAGATACCCTAAGCATGGCTGAGTTTTTGTTGCTATTTCTCCACATGTTATGGCTTCGCTCACTGGCCCAGCCACTGCCATCCACATAAGAACTACCACACAAGCTATTCTCTTGGCACCCATTTTAGTTATTGCAAATATCACTAAACTATGTGTTATTAGGCTATGGCTTTAGTTTGTGCGAGTTATGGTGTTTATATAGGCCAATGTGAAGGAGGGTTCTTTTAATTAATTATTTTGCAAGCATTTTTTTTAATCAATACAATTTCTTAATCTCATTTTTTTAGCAGTAGCATCACTAATTGTCGCTGCCGACAAATTATAAAAATAAGGGAATGTATAGAGTATAAAATTACATGATTATTATTCGTTATTATTATGTTTTAGTTAATGCTTGATCTCCTTTCCTTTTCAAGCCTAGTTTACAGATCACAGAGTTAGGGTTTTATTCGTTACTGTCGATGTTTTAGTTAATGCTTGGTCTCCTTTCACTTTCAAGTTTAGTTTACAGTTAGGAAGAGTGAAATTAAATGCAGCTTTCATTTGACATTGTCAACTTCTAATAGATGAATGGAATGGCAGGAGTCCTTTGTCTTCTCTTACAGACTTATCCTGTTTGAATCTGAATTAGTCGAGGCAATAAACATTGTTTACCAAATGGGTATACCAAAAAAATTAATTCATGTATCAACCTTACCAAAAAAAGTTAATAATTCGACATCAACATTACCCTTCTCTTCTTCTCAATTTCTGAGGCCAATAAAAGAGTTTGAAAAGAAAAATAAAATAAAATAAAATGTAAAACCAATTAAGAAAAGGACAGTTAACAAACTAATGGTTTGGATTAATTTAGCAATTCACATCAGTAGTGGCTATGAAATAAATGAGAGAATTATTTACTTTGACCGTGATGTGGACTCGTTTAACATATATATACATACACACACAGAGTACAAAGTCGACACACCTATTCCCCTCCCTGAAGGTAATATACTAAGGGGAACCTTTAACAAGAGGATCACGCAAATTCATATATTTGTACAATATTATCTTAGCAAATTCATTTCAGATAATAATATCGGTTTATTATTTATTTCATTATATTAATGGACAAAAAGAATTTGAAATTTTGATATTAACTATCAGTTAAAAGTTTTCGTAATCCAAACAATGAATTTTTTTTCTAATTTTATATACTGGACCAAACAAGAGAAGCAAATAATTATTTGCATTTCAACTTCACTCCATTCTAATTCAATTTTAATTTTGATTATTAGCGATAGTAGCAAATGCTCATAGGGAAGATACGCATAAATCTATTGCGCCGTTGAATCAAAAATAAAAAGGCTTAATATATAATTGAACACTCAACTTGTACACTTTTTCCAAGCCGCCCCTTAAAGTTACTTATTTACCACTTTAACACTTATAATTGAATACTTGAAGTTAAATAAACCCCTAATGCTGAAGAGGCATCTCACATGGCATAAGGTGCATTGATGTGCACTTGTAATTGTATATCACATATGTAAAAAATACGGCCTGATATTATAATCTATATTTTGTATGCCTATTAGATTTAGGGTTTTATAAATTTAATAGTACATTAAATCTTGACCGATAATTAATTTAGACTGAATTTTTGGGTTAAGTCAAATTTGCCAACTCTGTCGGTCACCATAATGAATCTAATCACTGCTTAAACAAGTTTTTCATATTATGGTGACAGTATTTGCTTGATGGAAGAGAAATAAGAATTAATATGTGATAACTACAGAAATTACATCTCAAAAGGTCCAGTCATTTCGGCCCAGTAAGTATTTGAGACGGTCCAAATCTGTTAACAGGAAAGAGTAGCGTGAGCTAGAAGATAACATAGGGAAGCGTGATGTCCGATCGGACTGATGGGACATCCTGTCCTGCCAACCCACTGACATAAGCCAACGCCTACACTCTCCACCTACTTTCAGTCAAATCGCCGCTCACCTACTCTGACTGATGGTTATCATCTCCCCAAGGCACTCAAGTACCCCTTCCCCAAAACATCTCCTATAAATAGCCAAAAACACAATGGCAGCAGGTATTGAACTCTGGAAATCCTATCTCTCCTTTTAGCTCTTACTCCTAAGTCACTGACTTAAGCTTCGGAGTGCTAACGCCTGGGTCCGATCGGGCACTCCGTTTTTGCAGGTTCTTACTTTCCTCTAGCCTTCAAACTGCCAGCTGCTCCTCTTGTAAGATAAGGCATTTCTGGTCTTATCATTTGGTGCTTTCATTGAGAGACATGGTAGACTCAAGATCTTACGAAAATGTGATTCACCGAGATCGTAGTGGCGGTAACCAGGACAGATCTGAAGCTCCGAGGCAAAGGAAAAGATCCTTCAGAATGTCGCCTGAAGGGAGTCCCCTCCTAGATCTCGGTGATATGATGGCGCAACAGCAGGATAACGCCCCTATTACTGTAGGTAACATGCATGTTGTACTTAATCACCTCACTGAGGGCGTGGTACAAGCTTTGGAAATCGGAAACATGCACAGAGCTCTTGAAGACGGTCAAGAAAGGGACCTGATGGAAGAAAGTTTTGAAAGAAGAAAAAACAAGGGGCTCTCCCTGAAAGAGCCCAGCGCTCATGATGGGAAAAAGGCGAGTGTCAAAATTGCGAACAGACGCGATAAGGGCAAAGAAATGATGTTTTCAAGCAAAGATGTTTCTCACACCTCCAGTAGATTATATGCTTCATTTTTCAATGAGCAGGAAGAATGTGCGCCTAGTCGTGCTTGCTTCCAAAGGATAAAAGGAGAGTTCACTCCTGCGACGACAAGCAGTGAGGATGAGTGGTTCGAGCAAAGACCAAAAAGGTTTGGCTCGGCAAAGCCAAAGAAAGAGATGTTGGGGAGGAACGCTTGCAACGTGACCCCCCTTTCTGTAGAGAAATTCTGGAGTCCGAGCTGCCTCCCAAATGGAGAGACGTGGTGATGGACAAATATATAGGTAAAACAGACCCTACCACTCACCTTGCGGAATTTTTGACTAAAGTGAAGGTCTATACTTTTGATGAGAGGATCGCCTGTAGAGTCTTTTCGACCACTTTAGGAGGGTCCACCTTGAAATGGTTCCTCAGACTTCCCCCTGCATCAATTGTCTCCTTCCAACAGCTCCAGGAATTGTTCGGAGCGTGATTTCATGCGCGAACGCACACATCAAAGTCAGCCAATGACCTGTGCAACCTCTACCAGAGAACTAACGAAAGTCTCAGAGATTACATTGTTCGCTTTCAAGATGCAATGCTGGAAACGGGAGACATAAGCGTGAGATCGGCATCCAGCGCCTTAGCAAAAGGAATCGCAGACCGTCCATTTGTTGAATTGCTAACCACGAGGCCACCAAGTAGTTTTCTCGACTTAATGGACAGAGTCAGGTGACGCGTACAATTAGATGATGCTCTTAGAACCGGTGGCATCGGGAAGACCAGCGTGATGGATAGGTTGCGATACATGGATGGTCGACCATTCAAGAGAACCCTTGTATCCGATCGAGCCAAGGAGAAGCCGAAATAGTCTGTCTTCTCAAGGATTTCAAAGAGGAGAAACGGGGATGAAAGGAATAAACTCGACCGCCACAACAATCGATCAGTTGGGACTTCTATCCCTATCAGCATTGATTCTCCGCGAATGCCATTGATCGCCAAGAGAAAGCACAGAAAAGCCGATCGACCCAAAGTGGTCAAGGAGGGGGAAAAGCAGTGGAGGCAGCGACAAAAGCCGTGAACTATTTCGCGAAAAGGTCAACAAAAGCCGCAACAAATCAGGTGTAATCATTGCAATTTGTACTGAATGAGAATATTTTCTCACCTTCCTGTAACAAATACCGAAATATCGATCTATCTTAATATCATTTGTTTTGTCGTCTAAAGATATATTCTTGAAGTAACAGCAAAAAAAAAGAAGAGAGCGAAGAAAGTTGCAACACGCAAAAGCTGTTGAAAACTCCAATGCTGCGACATATACAAAATGAATGTCTCTATAAAGTGAGAACAAATTAAGAACAAAAGGTACGCGTTCAAATTCCGTAAGTTTAATAATTATTATTCGAAAAAGTTTAAATATTTTCCAGCAAACTGGCCCCTTAATTTGAATTACCTTGCTATCGGGATAAGATAACGCCATCGCTAAGAGCGCCACCGCCAAGAGCGGATAAGATGAACATCCATCCCCAGGAGCAGATCGGATGATTGTTAACGCCATCGCCAAGAGCTCCACCACCAAGAGCGGATAAGATGAACATCCATCCCCAGGAGCGGATCGGATGATTGTTAATGCCATCGCCAAGAGCGCCATCGCCAAGAGCGAATAAGATGAACATCCATCCCCATGAGCGGATCGGATGATTGTTAATGCCATCGTCAAGAGTGCCACCGTCAAGAGCGGATAAAATGAACACCCTCCCCGAGAGGATCGGGTGGTTGTTAGTACCACCATCAGGATGGCGTGATCAGCTATATAAATAAGTCAATTGGTAATTTTCTCGATATTTACAAGCCTTCAACTTCGAAGATCAAATTACATGAAGGAAAGCTAAATAATGATAATACCCAATGAACCTTAAGGTCGGCTTGTCAAAAGCCTGCAAAGAAGTCTTAAAGAGATTGGAGAAGCAGGCCATAACACCAAAGCTCCATCACTAATGCTCGATGTCCATCTCGGGCGTGAAACAAGAAAGCTCTCCCCGCATATGCGTTTTAGGGCAGGTCCCCAAGAACAAAACCGTGAGGGCTCCGGCCTGAAGCGAACAATATATGCAGAGTTCGATCGGATCCTCCCAGCATCGAAAATGCGAGACAGAATCTCCTACCGATCGGCCAGCAGGCAATCCATCATTCCTCCCCGATAGGATCCTCCCACCATCGAAAATGCAAGACAGGATCTCCTACCGATCGGTCAGCGAGCAATCCATCATTTTGTTGACAGAATCATAATATATGATCGACACAATGAAATAGTTGTTGACAAAATCACTCATTCCAATGTTGAACAAAATCACATTGAAATTCAGGGAGTATTTTTCCCGTAACAATTTTGTACATTTGTCATGAATGATGTACACGACTCCCCCTAGTCAACTTAATATTCCCTTGGCCGACTTTATAATGATTGATTACTGAATTGAGAATTGCAGTTCGTAGACGTGGCTAAGAGGAAACTTCATTATTATATATGGCTAATTTTTACAAAATAGAGACAAAATTATTTACAGCAAAAGCTACATTTCTATACTTATGAGGGGAACCCTGCAATGACTTTAACGGGGCACGGACGAGCCTCCGTTGTTTCCCTAATTACAAGTAATAAGGTTGACTTTTACATTAGCGTCCAGTCGGAGAAAAGTTATAAAAAATCTTATAGCTAACGATAGAAGGAGAAATGCGCGAGACATTTGGCTTGGGAAAAGCACCTGCTGGCTTTGCATCTTCCCTCTAGGCAGAAAGTCCTCCTCTGAATTGCTTTCTGTGTGCTAGCTCCTTCTCCAAAATAGCACGTAACGAATCCCGCTCGGACCTAATTTGGGAACATTCAACAGACAAACAAGTTACATTACTTTGGAGATGGCACACCTCCTATTGACGAGCTTTTAGACTCTGAGAAAGACGGTCGGACTCTTCTTTCAGCCTTTCAATCTTCGATTGAGCCAACAGAAACTCCTCTCTTGCTGAATCATATTTGGCCTCTGCCTCCTTCCTAGCTTGGTCAGAATCTTCCCATTTCTTTTTGCAGAGGTTGGCCACGCCGTACAAACGCAAGCCCCTTTTTATCAACTGAAAGTTAGACGAATAAAAGGTTGAGAAATCAAGAAGATAGGGTATCACAAGATGAATGTCCATTCAAGAATGAATGTTTTAAAAAATACCTCCAGGCTTTGTCTTTGAAAGAAGCTACGTTCTTGGGATAACCAGTCAACATTTCCTATTGCCCTGAAATCATCCTTTTGAAGCAGGCCTTGGCACAGATAATTGGCGACCGCCCTGTCATCAATAGACCAGCCTTCGCTAAACTGACTTTTTAAAACTTCTCCCAACGATGCAGCACGACTGCCAGAAGTTCTCACAGTAGCGCTCTTCGGAGACTCATCTCGAAGAGGCTTCTTGTCCTTGGCAATAATCCCAACACTTGCGGCAGCTGCTAACTCCATAGTTTCTCCTTTAGCCCTATCCTCAGTTTTCTTCCTGGCAGTTTCACCCCTCTTGGCAGCTTCACCCTTTAAGGGCACACTGACTTCAACCAATGTTGATCAGGCATCGCAACAGATTTGTTAGGAAGGGAGTTTGAAAGGTTGGTGAAAGGAACAGATGCCTGCGCTTTTGAGCGAAATGCAAGCTTTCTCTTTCTGGATTTCTTCTCTTCTCTGGCTGTACGGTTGGCCTCCATATTTGCTTTAGCCCGGTCGGCCATTCGTTTAACAAAATCATCTCCCTCAGTCATTGCACCTGCAACTACGTGGTAAAGGCAAAAAGATAAGTACTCCATCATAAACTTGCAAATCACGACTGTTAATATGCATTTAGCTCCAGCACTTCCAACTCGTGTTAATATATACACCAGGTTTTGAAGATCCGACCAAAATACCAAGAAGAGAGATTAAAGTCATATAGTCTCCTATGTCTCCAATATCAATCTTTGCTAATATCAATTGGGATACTGGTTCGTCAGAAATAGTAAATACTTCCGATCGAATGTATTTAGCAGGCTTTCCGATCGCGCCTTATGAGAAGACAAGACAGTAAACAAAAAAAAATCAAATCAAATCAAATCAAAACCAAGGGCAATCCCAGAACATGTAATGAATTACAAGTTCAAAAACATGAAGGGATTTGCTATCTCCGATGTTCTCCCCCAGGTGAATTCCATGGGGCAGAATGCGATTCCTCGTTCGAGGAATGATTATAGTTCAAAATCGCCTTTAATGCAAGAGAGGAAATGCTAAATAAGGTGACACGATAATGTAGCAAAAGGTGAAGAAAATTAAACAACAAAAGTTGCTCACTTACTTGGACAATTTTATTTTCGAATCTTCGAAATATGAAGCAATTTTCTATGCGGGAAAGAATGAAAAACGGATCTACGAACAAAATCCAGCAGACTCCTGATAGGAATTACGAAAAAGGGGTGTAAAAATCGCCTATTTATAGCCGCACAACTTCTGAAAATATCCAAGCACCTCAGAAAGTTGTATAGTCGCCATATGCCTTTAAATCATCATGATGGTTTCGGGAAAAGAGGTGTCACCTTCGACATGCATGCTAGCAATAAATGCATAATAGTAAACGTGAAAACACATGACCCATCGGATGTAGACCAATTTGAAAATCTCAGCCAAAAAGTCCCCAACCAATGAATTGACCATGACACGACAAAATTGGCAAGCTCGCCATCAAGTTAGGAAAACCCCTTACGAAGTCTCCAGAATACCTATAAAATTGGAACCCTTGGCATCCCATGCAACAGGAATACCAAAACGACTAAGAGCCATCAAGCGCAGCCGTTTACACCTAGCGAAGAGAATGTTTTCCATCTTTCCTCATCGCTAGGACAAGGTACGTTTCTTTATTTGTTTTTAGACTTTGTTCTCATGTGTAGGACGGTTGTTTTATTTTGCCTCAGCCAACCGAAATTTTTTACTGATGAATAATCCAATGCCGATCAAGATTGCTAGTAATGAAAAGTACGAAGCCAAATGTCACACCGATCGGATAAATAGTGGTTCACCTCTCTAATCGAGTAAAATGTCTCCGGGAAAAATGGACTCCATAAAGAGTTGTGAGCTTCGCCCGATCAGAAATAGCTACCACATCGACTAGAATTAATGCACTCAAAGCTATAGATAGCCAAAGCTCATTTACTTGTGAATATCGGTCCTCCTATCAAAATCGACGATTCATATCGGGTTAAAGACTCGAGTCACCAAACCCTTACATCAATGATGGAATGGTGTAAAGACTGAAAGGTCATTCGCCATGCGTAGTTCTCCCACGCATGATGGATTACATGACATTCTGGTCAAATCAAAATATCGAAAAATTGTCCATTGTGCATGAGTGGCAATTATAAAATACGACTTCCACTTAAACGGAGGACCTACTTCTAACATCCGGTTGGAATAAGTGGTCACTAACCAAAGGTGGATGGGCGCTAAAATACTTAACAAATGCATCTTAATTCAGGATGTATTATCACTTAATATTTGAGTTTGTGCACTCTCTATATGGAATCATCGTACATTGACAACAATATTTCTTTATAATAGTTATATTGGTGACAAATGTCGCCCAGGATGAAAATTACAGCACAAAGACATACTCGGAAGATAGATATGAAGCATTCAAAAAAAAGAGAGAAAGAAGAAAAAAGGGGGGAAACAAAGCTAAGCCGGCTGACTATGTTTTAACAACACTGCCAAGTCCGATCAATCAAAAAGTAGTAAAGTCCGACCCTGACCACACCGGACATGACGAAAATCTTGAAGATGCTGGTTAACCTTACATCGACCTCAATTGGCCGACAAGTAATGAAATAGTGGGATGTGCACTGAATCTGGCCAAGATCACAATATAAAATTGAAGCACACTAAAAGAGGCGTGGTTAAAAAATTATTTTGGCTCCCCATGGAGAGGGGCGAACTTCATGATATTCGACTGCTGCAACCACGCCTTCAAGCATCGAATGAATGGTCCGCTATTCTCATCTCCAAATGTTTTCCTATTCTTCACCACGAAACTTGGTTGAACTGTTACAGATACCTTTGTGGGAAGATCATATTGTAAAGGGATTTCAATCACTTTCCCTTCCTTGAGTTTCGAAGAGCAAGCTATGAGCCCATGACCTCCATAGGCTTTCAGAAGGCGCCAATCTACAGGCTCTGTATAATCTGATACCATCTCTGATAAAAAAGAAGAAGAAGCGGAAAGTACTTTGTATAGCGATTCGACTCGATCAATCTCACCAAAGAAACATAACAGGAGCTTCGCATCCCTGCCAAGGATGATTAAAGAATAAGACGAAACATCCTAAAGCCATCTTTTTATATAGACTCCAAGTTTCCTGAATCCTTCAAACGTTCTTTTGAGCAGTCGTCACACATCTCCAATTAATGAGAACGCATAGTGAAGAATGAAGCGTCACCTTTGATACATGTGCAAGCATTAAATGCATAACGATTGCCTAAAATTGACGCGTACAACTTCTCAAATTGGGCATTTCTAGAGAACTCGAAAGTCTCTCCAATATAACCAAGTAAGCATCTCGCCCGATCGGACCTATTTTGGGGGGGGACAAATGATAACTACAAAAATTACATCTCAAAAGGCCCAGTTATTTCGGCACAGTAAGTATTTGAGACGGCCAAATCTGCTAACAGGAAAGAGTAGCGTGAGCTAGAAGATAACACAGGGAAACGTGATGTTCGATCGGACTGATGGGACGTCCTGTCCTGCCAGCCCACTAGCATAAGCCAACGCCTATACTCTCCACCTACTTCTAGTTATATCACCGCTCACCTACTCTGACTAACGGTCAGCATCTCCCCAAGGCACTCAAGTACCCCTTCCCCAAAACATCTCCTATAAATAGCCATCACAAATATGATGGCAACAGGTATTGAACTCTGGAAATCCTATTTCTCCTTTTAGCTCTTACTCCCAATTCACTGACTTAAGCTTCGGAGTGCTAACGCCTGGGTCCGATCGGGCACTCCGTTTTTGCAGGTCCTTACTTTCCTCTAGCCTTCAAACTGCCAGTTGCTCCTCTTGCAAGATAAGGCATTTCTAGTCTTATCAATATGTATGTTATATAAAAAAAAGTTTAGACTTTAGAATAAAATACAATGGTTTTATGTTTTTTGTTTGAATGGCTACTAAATCTAAAATAGTATTTTATCGATTTTGACAAATTCCCAATTTTTAAATTTAAGCTGATAAACTTTGAAGTTTTTTATTTATTTTATTTTTTTATTAAATTTAGTAAGTCTTATAGTATATATTATGAAAGTTTGAAGTACTCAGTTTGTGAGTTAAGTTCACGTAAGAAACTTCAAATTTTTGTAGAATTTACAGCTTAAAAAGTTAACCTTGTAAACCCCCATAAAACTTGTCTCATCTCTTGTAAATAGCCAAAAAATAAAAAATACAAATACATGTCAACTTAACACATCAGCTTCATTATCCTTATTCATTGTCACTCATTTATTATTAGAAACATAGGTATAGGAATAAGGTGATGGGATTGGACATGGCAAAAGTCATATCAGCCCATAAATGTCATCCAAATTTGTTTAAAAAAAATTAACTGAAATCCAATTCAATAGTCATTCGTTTATCATTGTTCTAAAATGACTAGTAAAATTTTCGTACAAATAAATTTGGCTTAATGCATAATTAGTCCCTTGAACTTATAAATATTTGTCATTTCGGTCCCTTAATTTATATGTTTTCCATATAGCCACTTACAGTTAAAAATTTTAATGACACTAAATACCTCAGGCTGACTGATAGTTGCGCATGCAATTCAAACGCGTAATGTGGATGACGTGTAATACTTAACAAATAGAAAAGAGACACGTGGCTTTCATTAAATTGGATGTAAGTTACGGTAGGTGAGATATTTTTTCACCTTATTCCTCTCTCTCTTTCTCTCTACTCTATCTCTCTTGCTTTTGCTCCCCTTTCTACCTCTATTCACGATTAGTAACAGCGATATCGACACATTTTTCCTTCAAGAAGTACAGATTCCACAATAATCCATGATTTCGGTGAAGTAAAATAATGACATGGGTATAAGAGGAAGGCATTATCAAGGTAAATATTGTTAAAAAAATTTTTTGTTTATGAAAACAAAGAAAGAAATGGTATTTTTGTGATTTGGGGGAAAATGTTAGGTTTGTTTGTAAATCCACATCTAGTTTCCTTTGTTGACGGAATTTTTTTGTGTTTTTTTTTGGTTTTGTAGTTATCCTTTATTTACTGGAACCTAAATGGCACTTGATATTGTCAATTTTTTCTTTCATCATAGGGGACAACTCGTTGAGGACCCATTACCGAGGTATGTAAATGGACTCATACATAATGAAGATGCAATTTGTGATGTGGACAAATTGCATGTAATGCAATTTCATAAATGGGCAAAAAATATTAGATATCACAATGTGTGTGTATATGCATGTACTGTGAACCAAAGTAGGCTTTTTCATATTGTTAAATGCAACAAATTTTTCCAAAAGTGTAAAAAGTAAGTAAACTAAGTGAAAATTTCTTAAATAAAGATAAAATAGTCAGATAATAGTTAAATTGTTCAGAAAATGAATTTTAACTAAAATGTAATTTTACGTATAAATGTCAAATTAAGTGTATAGAAATGTAAATTGCTGCAATTATTAGTTTAAAGATCATAAATAAACTTATAATAGCAAAATTGTACTTATGCGATTGAAATGAATAATTATATAGAAAAAGGCAAATTAATGTTTTGAATATGATATTAAATGATTTTATAAATATGATTATATATATGTTAATATATAAGAATAATAATGATAATGTTAGGAAATGTATCGATTATTAGTCACCATTGAGCATGTTGAGTGCTCAGCGTGTAGTTTTTACTGCGTGCAGGTAAGCAGGAGCAGGAGCAGAAATACACTTTAAAAGACTTATTTTAGGATGCTCTAGTTGTATAAATTTTGGCATTTATATATATATGTACAACTTTACTTTGGATATATAATGTAAACTAAAGTTATTTTAGTAAGCTATATTTGGGTTGTGAATGAAATGAAATGGATGACAATGAATGTATATGATTGATATTACTGATTGTTGTGCCTCTGAGAGGCTGTGTGGTTTGTCTGTGTTTCAAGGGGCTAGTCCTATGTACAGTTGTTATATTGCAAAAATTTTATTAAATGCATAGTGAATTGAGACAGTTATAGGTCGTCGACGATTTATTTTTTAATTAGCTAAAGCATGCTAATAAAGTATTGAAATATAAAGATTAAGTTGGAAAAAAAATTCGTTCTTCGTTACACCGGTATAGTGTAGGAGGGATAAGGGTGTTACATTTTATGATATCAGAGCAGTGGTTTAGACAGTTCTAAGATCGGAGTGGGTGTAATGTTTGATTTAGATTAATTATATACATACCAATTGTTATTTTGAGAAGTTATTTTGGAATTAATGTATTCTTGCTCCCTTCTATTTTATAGTGAAAAGATATCTGGTGAGCCGAGTCGTGAGGCTGGAGATAATAGGAGCGAGGCCTCAAGTAATATGGGACAACAGGAGGTCCCACAACAGCAAGCACCTCTACCAGTAGCGCCTCCTGCTCCTCCTCCTCTGCTGAATTTTCTCAATCTAATTTCTGATTACATCCAGCAGCGACTCCAGGCTGCACAGGCTTAGGCACCGCCACTAGTAATTCAGGTTCAGCCACCTGTTCCACCTAGGAAGAAGCCTATATTGGAGCAGTTGAAGAGATTGGGGGCTGAGGATTTTTCAGGTCAGGATCCCTTGACGCCAGCAGCTGCAGAGGCATGGTTATTCAAGATCAAGAGATTATTTGAGATTACCCACAGTCCATTGGAGGAGAAATTTGAGGGTATTATTGCTTTATTGCAGGGTCCAGCTTTCATTTGGTGTGACTCGGTTAGGAGGCATACACTTGCAGACCAGTTAAATTGGAAATTCTTTATTGACTAGTTTGAAAAGAAGTATATCGGGTCAGATTACAAGATTGCCATGCAGGATGCCTTCTGGAGATTGAGATAGGGGAATCGTTCTGTGGCAGAATATGATAGAGAATTTGAGCGCCTGAGCGCTTATCTGGATGAGGGTTTGGCTACAGAAGAAAGACTGTGTTAGCAGTTTGAAAGAGGATTACACAGAGCTGAGATAGATTATTGGGGCCCAGCATTATCCTAATTTGTGGACTATGATTGATGTAGCTCTTAAATTAGAAACTACTCAGGCTGAGCAAGCAGAAAGGCAGTCCCGATTTCAGCAGAAGAGAAAATAGGAACAGAGCAGTGGAAAGCCAGGACAGGGTAAAAAGCAAAAAGGACAGCAGACACCTCAAGGCCACCCACCGACAGGTAGAGGACAAGGTAGTGCCTCTCGTGGCAAGTTTACTGCCACTACAACATCCAGTGTACCCCGAGGCAGAGATAGTGGGTCAGCAGTGCAGTGTGAGCATTATGGCAGGACACATCCTGAGGAGTGCAGATTTCTGACCGGAGCCTGTTTTAAATGTGGGTCCAGTGACCATCAGATCAGAGATTGCCATAGGATACAGACTGCTTCAGTAGCTTTACCAGCTTCTGGTACTGGATCTTTTACACCACATGGGCGTGGTAAGGGAGTTGCTCCTAGACCTTCAGCCTCCAAACCAGTTGGCCAGTCGTTTTAAGGACAGCGACGGTCAGGGGGACATACTTATGCTGTCAGAGCTCGAGAAGAGGAGGATGCTCCTGATGTGATTTTGGGTAAGTTTATTCTGTTATCTAATTTTGTATATGTATTGATAGATCCTGGTTCCACACATTCTTATATTAGCACAGAATTGGCATGAGACAAAGGGATGAAAGAGGCCTACTTGGACCAGGACATCTTGGTGAGTAATTCTCTGGGGCATAGTGTGGTAGTAAACAAGATTTATAGATAGTGTCCTATTGGTGTCTAGGGACATGTATTCCTAGAAAATCTCATTGAGTTGCCTTTTCGTGAGTTTAATTTGATTTTGGGTATGGACTGGTTGTCCACCCATCAAGCGATCGTTGACTGCAGAAAGAAGAGGGTCACCCTATAGCTTCAGAATGGTGATGACATCACAGTTGTGGGTGTGAGATCTAATTTTCTGTCTGACGTGATATCAGCTATAGCAGTAAAAAGATTGATCAGAAAAGGATGCAAAGCGTATATGTGTTATGCAATGGAAGTGAAGAAAGACGATTTAAAGGTGTCAGATGTACCCACTGTTAGGGAGTTCCAGGATGTGTTTCCAAACGAGCTTCCAGGCTTACCACCTGACAGAGAGGTGGAATTCTTCATTGAGGTCACTCCTTGCACTGCTCCTATTTCTATTGCTCCGTATAGAATGGCACATGCAGAATTGAAAGAATTAAAGATTCAGCTTCAGGAGTTGCTCAATAAGGGGTTTATTAGACCTAGTACTTCTCCTTGGAGAGCACCTATCCTATTTGTAAAGAAAAAGGATGGGACTCTTCAACTGTGCATAGACTACAGACAGTTGAATAAAGTGATGATAAAGAATAAGTATCCCCTCCCTCGCATTGAAGACTTATTTGATCAGCTTAAGGGAGCAGGTGTCTTCTCCAAGATAGATCTGAGATCAGGCTACTATCAAATGGGGGTAAAAGAAGCTGATGTGCCCAATACTGCTTTCCGTACTAGGTATGGCCACTATGAGTTTTTGGTCATGCCATTTGGGTTTACAAATGCACCAGTAGCCTTCATGGATCTGATGAACAAATTTTTTCACCCTTACTTTGATCAGTTTGTGGTAGTTTTCATCGATGACATATTGGTGTATTTCAAAACACTGGAAGAGCATGACAGACATCTAAGGATTGTATTGCAGACACTGAGAGAAAAGCAGTTGTATGCCAAATTTAACAAATGTGATTTTTGGCTGAATGAAATATCCTTTTTAGGACATGTCATTTCTATGGAGGGCATTAAAGTAGATCCTTTAAAGATTGAACCAATCATTCAGTGGAAGCCACCCAAGAATGTGACTGAAGTGCAAAGTTTTTTGGGTTTGGCTGGATACTATAGGAGATTCATTAAGGGTTTTTCTACCATTGCAGTCCCAATGACACAACTACTACAGAAAAATGTCAAATTTGTGTGGACTGACAAGTGTCAAGAATGCTTTGAAAGGCTAAAGACTACGCTGACAGAAGCTCCTATCCTTACTCAACCCGAGTCGGGCAAGGATTTTGTGATCTACAGTGATGCTTCTAGGAATGGTTTAGGTTATGTTTTGATGCAGGAAGGCAAGATGATTGCTGATGCCTCCCGACAACTCAAGACTCATGAGAGAAACTATCCTACTCATGATTTAGAGTTAGCATCCATTGTGTTTGCATTAAAGATTTAGAGGCATTATTTGTATGGAGAGAAATGTTACATTTACTTAGATCACAAGAGTTTAAAGCATTTGCTTACTTAGAAAGAACTCAATCTTAGACAAAGACGCTGGTTGGAGTTGATTAAAGACTATGATTGCTACATCGACTACCATCCAGGGAAAGCAAATGTAGTGGCTGATGCGCTCAGCAGAAAGTTTATGTCAGGTAATGTTAGTGCTTTTGAATGAACTTGTACAAGGCATTGATAAGTGTAAATGATTAATAGTGATCTTTGCAGCTCTTCGGGAAATGAACACCAACTTAAGCTTGGCGCCAGATGGAGTTATAGTAGCTGAACTTTGAGTTAAACCAGACTTTGTGTATAAGGTGAAAGCAGCTCAGAAAGAAGATGACAGATTAATGGCTATTGTGGATAAGCTACAGCATAGCAGTGAAAGTAACTACTCATTGTCAAATTATGGAAGCCTATATTTCAAAGGAAGACTTTGTGTGCAAGCTTAGGAAAATTTGAAGAAAGAGATTTTGATAGAAGCACATCATAGTGGTTATGCTATGCATCCTAGGAGTAACAAAATGTACCGGGATTTGAAAGTCTATTATTGGTGGCCAGGCATGAAACGTGATGTGACTGAATTCGTGGGTAAATGTCTTACATGTCGGCAGGTAAAAGCAGAGCATCAGGTTCCTTTTGGACTACTTCAACCACTTGTTATTCCAGAGTGAAAATGAGATCAGGTGACCATGGGATTTGTGACTGGGCTACCTATGACTCAATGGAAACATGATGCCATTCGGGTAATTGTTGATCGCCTCACCAAATCAGCTCATTTCTTGCCAGTTCGGATGGATTTCTCTTTGACCAGGCTGGCAGAACTCTACATAAAGGAGGTGGTTAGGTTGCATGGAGTGCCCATATCCATTGTGTCAAACAGGGATCCTAGGTTTACTTCCCATTTCTGAAGGAGTTTTTAGGATGCTCTGGGCACTAGACTTTGCCTCAACACAACTTTTCACCCTCAGACTAATGGACAGTTCGAGCGGGTGATTCAGCCATTAGAGGATATGCTTCGTTGTTGTGTCCTTGAGTTTGGCACTAATTGGGAAAAACATTTGCCATTAGCTGAGTTCACCTACAATAACAGCTATCAATCTAGTCTGAAAATGGCTTCATTTGAAGCATTATATGGTAGGAAGTGCAGAATTCCTTTGTGCTGTACTGAACTAAGTGAGAGGAAGCTTTTGGGTTTGGACTTGATTCGTGACTCTGAAGAAAAGGTCCAGATTATTAAAAGCAGATTGAAGGAAGCAATGGGTCGTCAGAAGTCATATGCAGATTTAAAAAGAAAAGACATTGAGTTCCAGGTTGGGGATAAGGTCTTTCTGAAGGTATCTCCATGGAAGAAAGTTCTGAGATTTGGAAAGAAGGGAAAGTTAAGCCCTAGATTCATCGGTCCATATGAGATACTTTAATGAGTGGGTCCCGTGGCCTACAGGTTGAAATTGCCATCTGCTTTGGAGAAGATACATGACGTCTTTCATGTGTCTATGCTCCGCAGATATAGGTCTGATCCGAGTCATGTGATAATACCTAAAAAGATACAAGTTCAGACTGACATGAGTTCTGAAGAAAGGCCAGTAAAGATTTTGGCTAGGGAAGTCCGACAGCTTCGGAACAAACAAATTCCTTTGGTGAAAGTCATATGGCATAACCATAATGTTGAAGAAGTAACATGGGAACCTGAAGTAATGATGAGACAGCAGTATCCTCTACTTCTAAGTTCAGGTAAATTTCGAGGACGAAATTTCTTTTAATAGGGAAGAAATGTAATGGCCTCAACACTGGGTCAGCAATGAACAGTACTTTTTCGATGGTCAATAGTATTTTTCGAGTCCGAAAGGACACTCGAAAATCAAAAATATTTTATTGGACCATCGGAAAGTATGAGTCATGGTGAGTCCGGGGTTGAAATTTGAAGTGAAATTGAGGTCAAATGAGCCTTCAAAGGTTAAAAATACGAAAAAGATAGCGAGTCAATTTTCCTGTTAAAGAAGGTGACTTGATTTTTCATAAATTATTAAAAATAGTAAACTAATTTCAAAAATTGTCAGATTTTGCATGCCTACATGAAATTTTATGTAGAATATTTTAGTGATGAGAATGGAATTTTTCGGTGATACCGGCAGTTGTCGAATCGGACCGATAAGTTTGAATCGGATCGATAACGGACTCCGATTGAGCCAAAAATTTTCGTGCTAGCTATTTTTGATGTGATAAGAGTGATGAAATTATTTTTGAAGAGATTTGATGGCTGGAAGAGAGAAAATTGATTGGACTTTAAAAAGGCCTAAATGGGCCTTAAGAGAAAAATGGGCTAAGCCCATTGAATTGGCCTAATTTTGGATCCATTAGGGAGGCATATAAAAGCCTAATTTCTGGAGAAAACTCTAGAAATTTGTCGTGTCTTCTTCCTCCTTCTCTAGGCCGAATTCACTCTCTCATTTCTCTCTCTCTCTCTTGCTTCATAACCACTCAAATTTTTCCTTAAATCTCAACTTAGGAGTTGTAGTTCCATCCCTATAAATTACTAAAATAGCTTCTCTTGATTGATTTGGGCAAAGAAAGTGGAGAAAACAAGTAAAGAAAGAAAAATGGGTAAGTTGAATCTTGAGAATTTTAGTGTTTTAATTTGATTCTTTAGTGTTTTCCATAGATTTTGAGGTGTAGATGTTGATTATGAGCTTGGATTTTGCAATTGAGAACAAAAAAATAGAGAAAACTAAGCTTGAATGGCCGGCCCTATGTAGGTGAGAAAGGAGAGAAAAGTTTTTCAAGGAATAAAGGCAAGAAAAAGGAGGCTTGAGCTTCCTAATTCAAGAAAAAATTATAAGTGACTAATTAATCTTTACATTTTTTAAGTTTATGAATTTTTCTCAGTTATTTAATTAGGGTAAAAATGTTTAAAGTTGTTAATTGATGCAATTATGTTAGGGTAATTGAAATTAAACTAGAGAAAAGATGAATGAAAAGTTAAAATGAAAGAAATAAGATTTTTAGGAAGCTGATTAGTAGTGGCCGAATTAATTAGTAAGGGAAAATGGTAAGAAAATTGCATAGAAATAATATATGTTAGCTTAAAATAATAGTAGACTTGATAATTAATGTCTATGAATTTTTAAAGAATATTCGAAATTTATTTGGAAATTTTTTTGATTATGTATAGTGTATGTATATAGTGAAAGTTGTGAATTATAGTGAATTAATTGATTATTTTAATGAAAAATGATAATAAATAATAAATAATGCATAAATAAATTTATTGGCATTTATTGAAATTATTAAGATTTTATTAAAAATTTAATGTTAATATGTATATTGAAAATAATTGAATTATTAGTTAATAATTGTATAAAAATGTTGAAAAAGGTGAATTTATATGAAATCAAATTAAAGTCAACGGAAAGAAATAAAAAGTAAATTGTTGAATTTTTCGAACAAAAAAAAGATTAATAAAGTAATTATTATTGTGCCTTTGAAATTAATCTGACAGTAAAACATAATTCTGGATATAGTTGGCTAGCCATAGGAACACCTTTTACCGCGGTGTAAGTCATGGCGACTTGCTTTGCTATGGGTATGATCATTGATCTCCATAGATTAAGTGTTAAAGTGAAAGTGAAAAGTGCAGTGTTATGAGAATGGTTTCTTAGGGATCATTTCTCTTTTTAGTGGGGCCCATGGGTCCATGTTCCGTGTATCCGGTCTGAGATTTTCTGTCGGATCTGTACTAGGGACATAATGGTCATAAAATGATAAATAAGTGAAAAGATAATGAAAAGTAAGAAAAGAAAGTGAAAAAGGACCAAAATGAAAGAAAAAGAAAGTTTAGAGGCAAAACGGTAAATTTTTCTAAAAGTGTAAAAAGTAAGTAAACTAAGTGAAAATTTCTTAAATAAAGATAAAATAGTCAGATAATAGTTAAATTGTTCAGAAAATGAATTTTATTGTCAATAAAGACTAAAATGTAATTTTGCATATAAATGTCAAATTAAGTGTATAGAAATATAAATTGCTGCAATTATTAGTTTAAAGATCATAAATAAACTTATAATAGCAAAATTATACCTATGCGATTGAAATGAATAATTATATAGAAAAAGGCAAATTAATGTTTTGAATATGATATTAAATGATTTTATAAATATGATTATATATATGTTAATATATAAGAATAATAATGATAATGTTAGGAAATGTATCGATTATTAGTCACCATTGAGCATGTTGAGTGCTTAGCGTGTAGTTTTTACTGCGCACAGGTAAGCAGGAGTAGGAATACACTTTAAAAGATTTATTTTAGGATGCTCTAGTTGTATAAATTTTGACATGTATATATATATGTACAACTTTACTTTGGATATATAATGTAAACTGAAGTTATTTTAGTAAGCTATATTTGGGTTGTAAATGAAATGGAATGGATGACAGTGAATGTATATGATTAATATTACTGATTGTTGTGCCTCTAAGAGGCTGTGTGGTTTGTTTGCGTTTCAGGAGGCTAGTCCTATGTATAGTCGTTATATTGCAAAAATTTTATTAAATGCATAGTAAATTGAGATAGTTATAGGTCGTCAATGATTTATTTTTAAATTAGCTAAAGCAAGTTAATAAAGTATTGAAATATAAAGATTAAGTTGAAAAAAAAATTCGGTCTTCAGTACACCGGTACAGTGTAGGAGGGATAAGGGTATTACATTTTATGGTATCAGAGCAGTGGTTTAGACGGTTCTAAGATCAGAGTGGGTACAATATTTGATTTAGATTAATTATATACATGCCAATTGTTATTTTGAGAAGTTGTTTTGGAATTAATGTATTCTTGCTCCCTTCTGTTTTATAGTGAAAAGATATCTGGTGAGCCGAGCCGTGAGGCTGGAGATAACAGGAGCGTGGCCTCAAGTAATATAGGGCAACAGGAGGTCCCATAGCAGCAAGCACCTCCACCAGTAGTGCCTCCTCCTCTTCCTCTGCTGAATTTTCTTAATCTAGTATCTGATTACATCCAGCAGTAACTCCAGGCTACACAGGCTTAGACACCGCCACCAGTGACTCAGGTTCGGCCGCCTGCTCCACCTAGGAAGAAGCCTATATTAAAGCAGTTGAAGAGATTGGGGGTTGAGGATTTTTCAGGTCAGGATCCCTTGACGCCAGCAGCTGCAGAGGCATAATTATTCAAGATTAAGAGATTATTTGAGATTACCCACAGTCTATTGGAGGAGAAATTTGAGGGTGTCATTGCTTTATTGTAGGGTCCAACTTTCATTTGGTAGGACTCGGTTAGGAGGCACACACCTACAGACCGATTAAATTGGGAATTCTTTATTGACCAATTTGAAAAGAAGTATATCGGGTCAGATTACAAGATTGCCATGCAGGATGCCTTCTGGAGATTGAGACAGGAGAATCGTTCTATGGCAGAATATGATAGAGAATTTAAGCGCCTGAGCACTTATCTAGATGAGGGTTTGGCTACAGAAGAAAGACTGTGTCAGCGGTTTGAGAGAGGATTACACAGAGCTAAGACAGATTATTAGGACCCAACATTATCCTAATCTGCGGACTATGATTGATGCAACTCTTAAATTAGAAACTACTCAGGTTGAACAAGCAGAGAGACAATCCTGATTTCAGCAGAAGAGAAAACTGGGACAAAGCAGTGGAAAGCCAGGGCAAGGTAAAAAGCAAAAAGGACAGTAGACACCTTAGGGCCACCTACCGGCAGGTAGAGGATAGGGTAGTGCCTCCCGTGGCAAGTTTATTGATAGATCATCAGCCTTAAAGGCCTGAAATTGATACATAGATTAGGATAAATCGTCGATCGAAGTTGATAAATCATCAGCCTTGAGGGGCTGAAATTGATACATTGATCAGGATGAATCGGCCTTGAGGGGCTGAAATTGATACATTGAACAGGATGAATCATCAATCGAAATTAAAATATCATCAGCCTTGAGGGGCTGGAATTTTCCTAAAGTTTTGTCCTACAAATTACTAACCATTTTTTTATAAACATAGATTATTTTTCAAGGTTTGGTTTTTTCTAACTTGTCTATCGAATGGTTGCAATCGTGAAACATTGCCGATCGATGCTAGCTTTATTTGTTTCTTTTCCTATCGATAGCTGGCTAGGCTATTGTTACTGCACTATCCCCCCTTGGGGGTCGAACGTTATTTCGAGCCATCTTTTATCGCTTCACTTTGTAATCGCTGTGAGTTGATAGTTTTTAATGATAATGGTCAAAGGGCAAAACAAAGTTACCTGATGGGTTCGTTGGTTAGCCGGTGCTTATGACCACGGTTGCATGTTTTCCAAAGAAGATTTGCAGCACAGTGATAAGATTTTAACCACGTGATTACCTGCCTCTCACAGATTGGTCCTTCAATGATCTATTTTATCAATCAATCATTCTGACATTTCCAAGCATCGTTTCGCTTCTCCTAATTTAATAGTGATTACTTCATTTTATGTGCTTTGACTGTTGATTTCCCCTATTGACGTTTCAATTTTTTTATTGCATTTTAATGAGCTTTGACACGTGTTGATTTCATTAATATCTTTGCAAGATGTTCGAAGGCACCTATAAATGGGGCTTCTTCCTCTCCTCCTTCTTGCACTATCTTTTCCTTTTTCTCCTTTCAATGTCTGTCGCTTCCTGTTATTAAGCTTGACCATGAGAGCTCCAGACCTTTCGCATTTTACCATCAACCTTTCCATTTTAGGAAGATGAATGAAGAAAGGGGCCCTTGACTTGTCTGGATATGGTTTACGCTAGCAAGTCATGCGGCTTGCTACCCTAGCAATTCTTCTCTCTTAGCTTAGGGCTTTTAATTGATCATGGTTGAGGATACATGTTTGTATTTCCTTTTTTAATTTTTCGAATGTTGACCTATCGGCGAAGGGTTGTAATGGGAAGTGGTCTCGTTGCGGAGGTAGTGGTCGAGGCGACAACAAAGCTCTTGTCCTCTTTTCTCCCTATAGTCTTATTTTTTCTTCCTTGTAGTCCTACTTTTTCTTCTTGTAATCCTGCTTTTTCTTTTTGTAATCCTGCTTTTTCTTCTCTTATTCTCTTCCCTTTTTCTTCTGCCCTCTCTTTTTCTTTCTGTTTTTGTTTTGTTTTTCGTTTTTATTTTGTTTTTGGGAGTGGAAACAGGAAGCTCTAATCGTGTGCTTTCTCCGGACAAAAAGAATGTGCTTCATAGGAACGATGTTATCTATTGTACTTTGTACTTTGAATGGATATTATTCTCTGAATGTTTTATATCTAGCCTTTTTATGCATTTGGCATTTTCATCAATTTCAAGCAAAAAGATATTGATAAAAAACTTTGTAAAAAAGTAATGGTGACCGAGTTGTACTTATCTTTAGGGAGATTGAGTCACTCTGATCGGTCTGCTCTTTTGAGATTCGAATTGTTAATACCAAATTTTTCTTATTGTTCTTCAAAGTAGGTAGGCGGCGACGTGATATGAGGAAGATGAAATACACAGATTCTACAGTTATGTCAGTGGATTAAGGAAACTGGTAGTTTCGTTAAGCCGATCGAACATCATCTGCTTCATTGTCCGCGATGCTTTTCTTTAGACGATTTCTTAGGTTTTTGACTGAGGTTGGCTCAGACTTGGAAGACAGTTTAGTGTCTTTAGGGATCATTATTCGACTGTGCTTTTTGGCTATCGATTGCAACCAGCTTGTCTTTTTTCTAGTCTTTTGTGGCCTTTTATTATGATCGTTGATTTATTTTTGACTATTTTATTGTAATTTCCATATGTGTCTCATATTTTTATAAATGGAATTGGTTGTTCTCGCTTCTTTTTGTGGCTTGCTTTACTTTCCACGAGATCTCCTTATCGCTGCCTTTTCTTCTTAGGTTGTGGTTGTTTTCCTCTTGTTTTCTTTGTCCTAGTCACACCATAAGTGGGAGATGTTTGTAATATCTTGATGCAATGCATTTTTATGATTTTAATGTTACATTTTTTATTGCCATTTTCAACATATACATCCTCGTATAAGTAACAACAATTTTTCTCGATCTTTCGATCGGGATAACAATGATTTTCTTCGATCTTTCGATAGGGGCAACTATAGTTTTCGTCAATCTTTCGATCGGAATTATAATGATTTTCGTCGATCTTTCGATCAAGATAGCTATGGTTTTCTTCAATCCTTTGATCGGGATGAGGAACACAATTCTTTTGTCCTTTGCATTCTTTTCTTGGAAAGGGGCATGTTTTTAGAGCCTTTTTCGTCTTAGCCACTTTTCTCATAAGCCTTGTTTGGGCTTTGTTGCCTTTCTATCCAAATCATTAGGGGGAGTAGGGTGTGCTTCTTGCAGCTTTTTCTCATTTTCCTATCTGACATCCCTCTAGTTGTCTTCCTTCACAGGGCATTATGCCGACACTGCTTCTTTTTTATGATCTTCCTTCTCCAATCTGACTTTCTCTTCTTAGTATCTTTTAAACTTGTTGAGCTTACGGAAAGGGAGGCGTGCCTGGGATAGTCTTTTAGCCTTGGCGTTGGGCCCTACTTGATTCACCTGGAGGCATAGAGGGGGGGGATTGTTTCAACCTCCCTAAAATGTTTTCCAATAGGCTACTTATAGGAGTTTGATGCACCATTTGCTTGTGGATCGAAAGGGAGATGTTTTGTTTCCTTTCGGTCTTGGCGCTTGACTTTTCGTTTTCTTTCAGTCTTAGAGTTTGCTTTTCTTGTGGTTCTCTGTGTAGTCTCGAGGGCTTTCACAGGATCGACACATTTTGCCTTCTTCTTTGCGGTACTCTGTGTAGTCTTGGGGACCTTTATAGGATAGGCACATCTTGCCTTCTTCTCTGTGGTACCCTGTGTAGTCTCGGGGACTTTCACAGGATCGACGTGTTTTTCGCCCTATAAATCATGGGAGCTAGATGTTTTAGATCAGTTATTAACTCTCAATGAAAGCACCAAATAATAAATCATATAATTTCATAAAAAGGGGTATCTCTGTATTATGGTGAATAAAAGGATTGGCTTTGAAAGGTGGGGGCAATCTGATCAGAAGGTCGTTGATAGTACCTGCAAAAAAGGTGCTTAGCTCGATTGTCCCGGATTTCGACACTCTAATGCTTAACTTAGTGCTAGAACTGAAAGCTCTTTAAAGAGAGAATTAGCATTACTTAGAGAGAGAATGTGTGTGCCTTTTAGAAATGAACCTACTATTTATAGAGTTGAAAAAGCTTCGAGCAATGTGTCAAACAGTTGTTCTACTCTACGGCAGATATGACCTATTTTCATAGGTTATGGTGATGGGATGGTGGCGTGTGTCAAATGACTTATGCCTGTCAGAGAGAGGTTAAATCCAATCGGACAGCCTCGATCCCTATGCCTTATCCCTTGGTTGACGGGCCTTTCATAGGCCTTCGCTTGGGGTCCTTTGGGAGTTCTTGGGCCTTCAGCCTTTTATATTTTTGGGTGTTATCAATTAATATTGACTAGAAGAGAGAATACCATGTGGGTGCTGATGTGTCGCGTTTGTATTGATCGTCGTTAAATCCGTTTGTATGCTAAATTTTTCGTCTAAAATGAAAGTATTTTCTACCTATTTTCACAATTTAATGATTATAAACCGATAAAAAAAGTTTGAGAGTATTGTAAATAAGGGTAAAATACTCTCAAACTTTTTTTATCGGTTTATACTCATTAAATTGTGAAAATAGGTAGAAAATCTAATATGAAATTAAAGGTTTTATTTACTTATTTGGAGCTACTACCATAAAAAAATAAAAAAATATTATTTTTTGTTTGCCAAGTGTAAAATAAAAAATATTTAAAATCAAACACCACTTACGTTAGTTCTTGCATGCATATATAAAATCAAATATTTCAACTGGATCAACAATCTTAATACATATATTCTTTTAAACAATTACTTTTTAATATTATTATTTTCATAAATTAATAAAATTTTATATTAGTTGTTTTAAATTTATTTAAAATATAAATAATATTTTTATACTATTAAAAATATTAAATTAACTTTATGAATTTATTAAAAAATTATTTTTTATTGTTTATGCATTAAAATTGTGTAAATTTTTACATATTTTTATTTGAAGTGCAATAGATTTAAAAAATAATTTGATATTCTATTAATTTATAAAGCTGTGATAATTTAGGAGGAATTGATGTATTATAAAAGAAAAAGTTTTTATGATAATCCCATGAGAAAATGAGAGAGTATTTGTTATTTTTAAGAAAAAGAAAATATTTTTAGTGTTTTAGGGAAAATCTAATTAGGGCAAAAATGAATTTAGGACAAACAACTACAAAACGAGGAGCACATTGTTGCTAAAGAGCGGAGAGTTAGCTGAGTCAACAGCTTTCTTGTCTGAATATGCCAATAATCTTCAATTAATCTCATCAATTCTCCTCCTTTCTCCCCTCTCTCTCTCTCTCTCTCTCTCTCTCGGACGCTTTGACCCATTAATTCATTTCTGCCACTCTCCACCCTTCTCGTAAGCGCCGTCAAGTGCGCCCCCAATGCTTGGTGGTTATTAATTGAATTAATATATTTTAGATTTCTTTCTTTGTTCAAGTTTTTGAAGGTCTGGCATTTCTGGGTATTGGTGGATTGGTGGGGAATTTGCGGCTGCCATGGAGAGCATGTTTAACAGGTTAAAAAAGTTGGATGCTTATCCTAAAATCAATGAAGATTTTTATAGTCGTACTTTCTCCGGTGGCCTTATCACCCTCGTTTCCTCTATTGTCATGCTGTTCCTCTTCTTCTCCGAGTTCAGTATGTTTCTCTCTTAAAAAAAAAAAAAAAAATTGAACTGTGATGCCCAATAAATTGTTTTCTTTGGAATTGAATTGTCAATTTAGTTAAGTTGATGTGCGAGTATTTGAATTCATAAAGTGCGGATCTTTATTGTTTTGATGGTGCATGTTTTGGCGTGAAGGTTTTGTGGAAGTTGCAAATGATCAAATCCAATTGTGAAATATGGTTTTGTTTGTTATCTATGTTAATGATTAGATTTTTAGGATGCTCTTTGAGGAAAGCTTGTTAACATTGTAAAGCGGAGTTTTTGTTGATCATATAATTGCTTGGAAGTCCCAGGCTAGGATAGCGAAGTGCTCAAAAAAGGCTATCCAACTCTTTATAATTCCTGGTTGGAGATATTCATTGTATTCTATAGATATGTGGGAGTAGCTTATGATTGAACGTTCGAGTTAGTTTATGTCGTTAATTGGTTATTTGATGAAATAGCATTCAAAGGACCTTTTTTTTTGGGTTATTAATGGAAGCATTGCAGGGAATCAAAAGCACTTTTTTCTAGTTTTTATTTTTAGTTGCTATGAGACTTTTATTTAATTGAATCCTCCATGTATTTTTCTTATAATTTTGCTAATAGCTAGAAATCAAAGTTCATGTTTAATAGCTGATTAAGTGGATCATCAGATAACATTTGCCAAAACCTTTTACATGGGTGGTTCCCTGGTAACTGTAGAAGTTAGTTTTGATACCTTATCCACAATCATTGCATACTGGGGCATCAATGACCTTACAATCATTTATAAATGAGCTATTTAGCTGAATGATTGCTTAAAAGTTTTTCTTGTGATTGGAAAATGGATATCTAATGCTCATGGACTGCAATTTTAAAATATGTTGCTGGCTGCCATAAGTCCAACAAGAAATATCCTGGTCCTTTGTTGGCATTGAAGTGATGAGAATTGGATTAACAGAATCGTCTTGTTAGCCAGTTGCCCGGGTATTTGAGTTAATAATGAAGAAAATGGAACTGCCTGTTGCTTGTGTAGGCTTAGATTTGCTAGAGTTTGTTCTTTCCGGGTATCTCCAAAATTATCAAGGTTATATGAACTTGTAGTGCTTAACCTTTTTCCAATTTCAATTGATTCTTGGCTTGATTTTATTTAATGGCTTTGGTCCTTAGAGGACTGGAACTCACTGGGCATGTATTATTTAGAATCTTGAACTAGTGGGCCATGTGGTGTTCATTTGTTAATTTTTGCACTTTTCATGCTATGACTTTCATGCAGTATGAAGAAGAATTGAGGATAATTATGAGGATTATAAAGATACTAGATTAGGTTTGTCACTTGGTGTATTGGTTGATTTTATTCATGACAAACAACTTTATCATTGCATTTCAATAGTCACCACACTTCAATTTGTAACTGCAAAATCACAACATTTTCGTTTTAATATCATCAGTATTTTTGGATTTTGGTAGAATTTTAAACATGATTTCTATTTCTTGGTTTTTCTAATACAACACTTAAACCTAAATTTTATGGATTTTGCACTTAGCACATTGGTAGCATGTCTGCTCCAACTTTTTGGCAGTGGAACACTAGACCAATGAACTACGGCTTTTGGTAACAAAAGGATAGAAGCTAGTTGAGGTGTCTTTTCCCATCAATGTTCAAAATTATGTAATCAATCTTGGAGTATGTCTTCAAACACAATAACATTGGCTTTTAAGCTTTTAAAGGAAAGCCATAGATTTCAGAATAATTATGAAAGTACTAAGTAGCATATATATTTAAGTGAAATACTTTATGTGCATTTTTGGGCCTTTTAAATGCACATAATCATGGATATGCCAAACACTTGTTATACCTTATAATTCATGAACGTATGTACATGTCTGTATGTTGGTGTACATATGCAAGAACACACTCTCATGCTATTTTTAATTATTATATAAATCAAACATGACAAAAGGTTTACCAATTAAACTTCAGAAATTCATGTATGTGTAGCACTAAATTTATGAAGTGTAAAACATAAATTACTCAGAATTATCAAGTCTAAATTAGTCGTCACCAAGTATGATTGAAAAAGAAAAAGGGAAAACAGACACCATATTGGTCCTTGTTTGATTCTGGTCACTATTAATATTAAACTTTTTAGTACTTGATATCAGTAGTATCTATTAACTATGATTATCTAAAATCTCATAATTGACTCTTGACTCCTAGCCCATAGTTGATTGATTACCTCTAACTGCTTGTAGTTGATCCCTGCTGCTAAGTTAAATAGGCTTAACTCTACTAAGTGTCATCAATTGAAGATCTGCTGGGACATCTGTGTAATTGGAGTTCTACCTTTTTTCTTTTCTATTATATTAGGAAGAAGGGGTGTGAGTTTTTGTGAAAGATTAGGTTTGCGCTAGTGGGATGTGTAGGTCATCTGAAAAACATGTAATTAGTACCATTGCAATGCAAGTAAAAGGCTGTGGTCATCTTACTTTCTTAAGAGCCTTGAATGCAGGAAAAGCTTTTATACTCAAGGACACATTGCATAAAAATGATAGTGCTGTCTTGATTTTGATTTTGATGTCGGATGTGTCTCATATATCAAATATTTTATGCTTTTTTATTCCTAACATGATGTTTTAAAAGCACTTTTTCTTTTTTCTAAAGAAATACTGGCTTTTGTTGGTAAGAATCTTCGAATTATGATAGTTACATAAGAATCTCCTTGAAAAGGACTCCCATAGATCAGTAGCTCTGTTGTGATTGGATCCTATTGCTTTTCCCATAATGTTGCACTGTCATATTTTCTTTTATTTGCTAAAACAAGCTATAATCTGATTCTTCTGAACAGTACGTTTCCGCAACCAATTATTGAATTATATTGTGTTATCTAAAGATACCGAGTTATTGGATCTGGTCTCGTTACTTCTTAAAGTTATGGCTTCCTTTTTATGGGTTACACATGCCTGTTTTTCTTGAAGGATTATACCTGCACACTGTTACGGAGACGAAGCTTTTAGTGGACACTTCAAGGGGGCAAACTCTACATATCAATGTATTCTTTTTTCTGCTTTCTGTTAATTGGTTCAGTGGAGAAGCTATTTAGCCCTGATATCTTATATTTATGGTGTTTTAACATATTGGTCCTTCGCCAAGGTGATAATTGATGTTAACATTTTGCTCATCCCCTTCTTGTTTGAATTTGCAGTTTGATGTAACTTTTCCTGCCATTCCATGTTCATTACTCAGTCTTGATGCCATGGATATCATGGGAGAGCAGCATTTTGATATAGTATGTATGCATAAACTGGCTTCTTGTTTGTTATTTTGTCTTTGCACTTTCCTTGGTTGTTCACTCGGGTCTCTTTCTCTTTCCTTTTTTTTTTTTTTTTTTTCATGGCCCTTGTAAATTGACTTCTAAATTGTAAGCTGTTTTTGCTTCTTCTGATACACCTTTCTCACTTGCAGAGGCATAATATAACTAAAAAGAGAATCAATGCTCATGGTCATGTATTGGAAGTCAAGCGAGATGGAATTGGCGCACCAAAAGTGAGAAAATAAATCTCTCCCTCTTCCCATACCCCCTTTGCATCCCTCTTGCATGCATCCCCATGCTTTTTTGAGCAAGTCTTAGACTTGAAATGATAACATTTCATTCTTCACATGTTCTGTGTGCACATGTGCTTATTGCACCACATGTTACAATTAATCAGACCGTTAGACATTGATCCTCCCGTCCTCCTATTTATATTAAGCCATAAACTGGTCAGCATACTTTGCAGAGTGGAAATGCTCATAGCCAAATTGTTTTGCCCTTTCTTTGCATAAAAAATTACCAAATACTTTTCCAATTTTACTCCTTCTTACATCATTCTTGGTTGAATGTATGTTGAGCTTTAGTTTTGTCTCCCTACCTTTGGATGTATGGCAACTTCCATTTGTGATTATTTTCTTTGCCTCTGCAGATTGAAAAACCTTTGCAAAGGCATGGCGGCAGACTTGAACACAATGAAACTTATTGCGGTTCATGTTATGGTGCAGAAACGGTACATTTTATCTTTGACAATCCTTTGTTACTACTTTACTTTAACCTCTAAATTTGAAACATGTAATAGTAATACATGTTATATAGTTTGGTGGATTCTGATCATATAGAAAACACAACCACCTTGAATGTTTACGCTTCATAGTTTTTGCACATCCAAAAATACTAATCTCATTGTTTTATGCTAATAATATTTTGTTCTTATATTAGACATTGTTGGTGCGCTTTTTCTTAAATTATCTTGAATAAAAGGTGTTGCTAATTCCCTTTCTACCTTTTCTTGAAATAAGAGTTCTAGATTCAGGTTTTTGTGGCCTTTAATGGTCCTGATCATAGAAAAGATTGTTGATTGTTGATCTTAGTAAATGTTTTGGTTTGGTATGCTTTTTCGGGAGCAAGGGAAAGGGTGAGGAATATAATTTTATTTTTCTTTTGTAGATGCCTTTAGGAATGTAGGTGGAATATTTCATAAGTGAAATGCCCCCGGACCCCACCGGATTCCTCTTCCAAAACTGGAGAGTATAGGTGGGGAAAATAGAGTTTCTGGCAGAAAGGTTGGGGCTAATTTAAACAGTTCTTCATGCCAACTTAAGCTTGCTATTTTGCTTTGTTTTTCATTTATTTCCTGTAAATTAATTAACATCCAGCTAATAAATATTTTGCACTGCTTATTCTAAGTTGCATTGGATGGTGGTGTGAGATTGATATACTTCCTTAACAATATGTGCTCTACTTGGTTATGGGCTCTGAATTTTTTCCGCTGAGGTCTTTATTGGATAATCACTTGCATCGATTTGCTGGCCTGAACTTATTTTGTAGGCCTGGCCAAATACAGGATAATGAAACTAACAAGATCAGCAAACCCCAAACTTTATTCTGTAGAAATTTTATTTTATTTTCCAGAAGCAGAATTTTGAAAATAATACAGGAGCTCCTAGCTAGTTATTTAACTGGATAGGATCATGCAACCCCGTAATGTCTAAAGACCAAAATTTCCCATGGGATGGAAAGCAAAAATACTGCCCTCGTATGTGTGGAAGTAATTTGATTAATATTATCACATATTGAACCTGAATCATTCAAGGGATAAGAAATATCCTTGGCAAAATGCTTCTAGACCTAGTGCTACAATAGTTTGATATTAAAATTTTTATTTGGTGTTGGTGGTAGATTAGTAGGACTCAAACTCCTTGTGTTGTCAATGCAGCATTTTTGCATATGTTCAGTACTATTCTCATTCTTTGGAGCAATGTTAAGAATTTTGTAAGCTGCGCAGGATGCAGAGACAAAGTGGAAGTAATTTATAAAATGTTATATACAGGATAGAAGAGATCATCTGCATAACATTGATTTTCAGGGTTGAAGCTGTTCAACATCATCCAGTGAAATGGTTGATAAATAAACAGAATCAAATAAAATTCAAATGAAAGATATGAATTTCCTGCTCAAGACACAGGCAGCTCTAAAACACAATTATAGTAGGCAGGACTAACGTAAACTGATCAAAAATTGTAGAGAGAATGCAATACGCTAATTATTTTGCACATTTGTTTTCTAACTGATGGTTTTGGCCTGTAGCTCTTAACCTATCTATGATGTAAAATATTCATTGTTTCTGCCAGTGGGCTGCAGATTATGACACCTATCTGACTCTTCCATGCAGTTGGATGAAGAGTGTTGTAACTCATGTGATGAAGTTCGTGAAGCATACAGGAAAAAGGGATGGGCACTGACTGTAGTAGAAATGATTGACCAGGTGAGTTTGTAATTATTCTACTTTAGACCTTTTCCAATCATAGTATATGCTAGTTGTTAAAATAATGCAAAAGCGCGTAATATATGCAGTCTATTTATTCAACACTAGTAACTTTTTTATATATTATCCATTCCCCTTCATCTCTCCATCTCCACCCCCGACCCCAATGTGGTTAGACATGGATTCTTGAGAAGAGCCATAAAGTGGTCATCCTTTCCAATGAAATGTCACCGCATTGTCTGCAGTGTATGCTACAGAACATTTCTTTTAGTGACACCCAATTCCTGTTGACAGAGAAAAAGGAGGAAAAGGGAAAAAGAGTAAGGGAGAGAGGATGGGTTGGGGTTCCTTACCTGTACGTTTGATCTTTATCAAGAGACTGCAACATGCGATACCTTTTTATGTTGCAGAAATGTAGAAATTCTTTGCTTCTCCAAGCTTTGGAATTTTTACTATTTCAGAGCTGTATATTATGTTGAGATTTCTTTTGCTCATTGCTTTTTGTTTCAGTGCAAACGAGAAGGCTTCATCCAGAAGATCAAAGATGAAGAAGGTGAAGGATGTAACCTGTATGGATCTCTGGAAGTAAATAAAGTAGCAGGAAATTTTCATTTTGCACCTGGGAAAAGCTTTCATCAGTCAAACATCCAGCTGGGCGATCTGCTCTCTTTTCCACATGAGAGTTATAATGTAAGGGAAATCTAATGCTTGAGAATATGTAGATGTAATTTTCTTTTCTGAATGTTTTAAGTGCTTTTTACTTTTTAAATTTTGAAAGTATTGATGTAATTGTTCTTTTACCTTTGGTGTTGCATTATTTAGATAAGTCACACAATCAATAAGCTGGCTTTTGGTGAATACTTCCCTGGCGTGGTTAATCCCCTTGATGGGTAATTGTTTCTTTCTTATCTTGCATAGCTATTACACTATAAGAAATTCTGCAATGCATTATTTTTGGCATCTGTCACAATTATTGAAATTTACAAATTGACCTAAGCATGCATGCAAATGGACTTGTAAAAGCCTGTGTATGTATGAATGTATGTTTCTGGTTTCTCCTTTACCCTATAGCATCCTTCATACTTTAATATTTTCCGTAGTTTAATGTTCTCCTTCATTCCTTGAGACCTTTCATGATATCTGTCATTTTTTTTCAGGGTACCGTGGGTGCATGAAACACCAAATGGTATCCACCAATATTTCCTCAAGGTTAGTATTCATCACATCGGACTTCCAACATTAAGATAGACACTGTTTCTTGTTCTCTGATTCCAAAGATCTTAAATTTTTGGCAGTTATAGTGGAAAAATCATCCTAATTTGTGCAGGCCTAGTGTAGTTTTAGCTTTAGATGCTTAACAACTATATCTGGAAATTTGAGTTAATGTGGCCATCCGATCGTATATTATCGTTGCATAAGCATTCACCATATACAATTCTCAATTTGTGGAGTTCATGAGCAGAAACATATAAAGAAATGCAAAGCATATGTTAGTTTGATTATTCTTAAAATATGGGTTACCTGAATATTTGTGCATACTGTGTATGGATGTCTGCAAGTCAACATCTACAATTAGCCTCTTTGGTTCCATATTTTGAGGGTGCCTTTTCTTTTTCCATTTGTTATTAATATATTCTTACAGAATGCTTTCTCCAGATCAGCTTTCAAAGCAAGTTCTTGAGAAGCAGCTTAGAAAATAAAAATAAAAAAAGAAATGACCTCTGCCAAATGGCTGCTGTTCTTATACTATATTGGATTCCGCTGAAAATATTCAGATTGATCTTACTCTTTTTAACTTTGCAGGTGGTCCCAACAATATATACTGATATTAGAGGTCACACAGTACGTTCAAACCAGGTATTACTACTAGACAATCTAAGCATGACAGATCCATTGCTTTCTCTTATTCATGTATATTTTATGCTAAGGCACACTTTGCATTGTTATTGTACAGTACTCTGTCACAGAACATTTCAAGAGAACAGATTTTGCTAGACTTGACTCTCCTTCCGGGGTTTTCTTTTTTTATGACTTCTCTCCTATTAAGGTGAGTCTGATAAGCCTGCTGAACCCCTGATTTGGAGTCTCTTATGATTATATAGGTGCTGGATCTGTTTCTGATTACAAAGCCCATCCTTTTTACCTGTGGCTTCTGCTGTATAGAGTACTTTGTTTTTCTATTGTTACCAAGTTTGGTGCATTTGAACTGTGTAAGGAGTTAAGGCCTCTTGTTGCGGATAACTTCTGCTCTAGAAATTCTTTTTTAAGTCCATCATGAAGAAACTTAAAATATGAAATAACTTGGTCTTGAATCTTCATCTCTTCATTTATTAATACAGGTGGTATGTTATTAGAGGATCATCCATTCGGTGCAACTTATTATGTGTGTGCATTGCAGGTGGTATTTGAAGAGGAGCATATTTCATTTTTACACTTCATGACGAATATTTGTGCAGTTATTGGGGGTATGTCTCTTTGTCTCTCCCCTAGCTTCCTGACAATCTTCTGTGCAGTAATTTAAAGAGCATATTTTGTCTTGTTGAAATCTATTACTTTTTTTTATATATAAAAATTAAAGGGGGGAAGAAACAAAAAGAGGGAAGAAAAAAAAAGTGTTGCTGTTCCAATTGAAAACTATTCTGTGAAACAAATTTAACTTATAAAGTATTACAGTTATAATTGGGTACTCGATCCATGACATTCCCTCTCCGTTCAATAATTTCCGATATGACAAATCAAAGGTAATGAATATTACAGGTTGTGAGTTGGACAGTGTTAGCTTGGCTATACTTGTTTCATGTAATTCAGTTGCTTAGTTGCCAACATTTATTCATCTGCCACTGTGTTGGGATTAAAGCTGAAGCTTGAGTTTAAAATACTTTACTCAAATACTATAAATTGTGGTTATCTCCATGCAATGTGGTCTGAAGTTTGCAATAGGATGCCTTAAACCTTTACTGTAAGAGACTTTAACCCTTGTAAATTTTTGTTTCCTTTTCACAAAGTTCAAAATTAATTTATCCAATATCACTTAATTCTGGCTATTAATGATTGTAAATTTGGAGCTTTCTTTTAGTGGATTCCATTATTAATTCTCTAAGTTTCTTTGCTGTCTTTGATTTTTGTGATATAGGTATTTTCACAATTGCTGGAATAGTTGATTCATTTGTGTATCACGGTCATAGAGCAATCAAGAAAAAGATGGAGCTTGGGAAATTGAGATAATATTTGCAGTTGGCTGCTGCAGGGTAATTTTTCAAGAGGGCGCAAAGCAATTTCATTGTTTGTTCTCTACAGCCTCTGATCTCTTCACATTATTTCTTCATTGTTTCTTTTGGGATTGGAGGCTTTAGGCCACAGTTGTCAAGATATGTACCCACCTTGTCTTTAACCAAATGAGCATTTGTTTTCGTGTTAAAATTTCTTGCATGGTATCAGAGTCGTTTGTTTTTGGTTAGTAATGAGGCAGATTGTCAACTAGGAAAGAGGAGGATTGCATTACATTGCTTAGAAATAGTATTATGTGAAATATCTGTAAGCTTGGTTCCACACACAGTTAACAGAAGTTTAAATTCTGAAGGTGAAGTTCTATTATTGGATGTTTTATACAATTGACATGGCAGTAAGAAGAATTTCATCAAGTCATTCCACTGATTTTCTACACTATTTTTTTTTGCTGTAATGTTCTGTTGATCCTTGATTACAATTTCTGATCCATAAAGGGGGAGCATCATGCCTCAACGACTGATAATGGACTTGTAATCACCTCCTTAACAGCCTAATCTGTCTATGTTCTTTTCTGTTCTCCTTTTATTTATTTATTTTTTTGAGAACAATTGCATAATTGTGAAATGGTTGGACCAATTTAGTAAAAAGATTCAGCAAGTGAAATATGTAAATTTGTGTTTTTATTATGTTAATAACTTAAAATTTCAATTTAATTCCGAAAAATTGAAACTTCTAAAAAGATACTCTTATATAATTCTAAAACTATTAATTGGTTGGTTTCTATAATTGAACTGTCCTATTTCACTAATCGAACTGAATAATCAAATTGAACAAGCAAAATTAATTCAAATCGATTAAATCTAACAGATAATTAGTTTTTTAAACGTGCTCACCACTAGTTGTTGAGCTAAAAATATTTTAAGGTTGAATTACAAGTGAGGACAACTTGAAAGACTCGTGTTTCTGCCAATCTCTCCCCAAGAATATCATCTGGTATTTTTGTTTTCCCATGTAAATCTACTAACTGCATAAAGGCAAAGATTCAACCCCCCAAAAAAAAAACTATCTAATGATGTCTTCTTTAATGTTCCCCATATCTGGGACAAAAAAATAAAACAAAAGAGCATTATGAACAGCTGGATTTATCATCATTTTAGAGAAAGAAAAAAAAATCAGTGGAGGGAAATAACAAATACCAGGTGGGAATTATCTACTCTCTTTAGGAATATGAACTCCCTGATTAATGGAAATATGTGACAGCTTCACCTTAAGTGCCTCAAACTCTATGTTCTGCCTCTCTTCATTTGTCAACCATAATGATAAGCAACGCTCTATCAAATCTGTGCCACAACTCAAGGGGCTACTTCCCTTTAAAATTCTTGCTCTACCGAACCTTGTTATCCTTGCTAGATTAGAATCAGATGGCTCCTCAGCATACATATCAAGAGTGTCCCTTATGGCACTACACCAAATTGGACGAGCTACTTTGAGTAACTCATGCAAAGCCAATACTGGGAGGTTGACACTTCCCACTTCGGATTCACTGTTTCCACCTCTTCCATGGAAATCTGACCCTCCCAGCTTCAGAAGACCATAAACATCTGCTAGATCACTATATACTGTTTCAAGAATATAAAACTCAATAATATTAGCCATTCATTCTAAATATCCTGACACAGAAAAAAGCCAATAATTTGTTACCCAATATATTATTCATGGAAATGGCCAAATGTCATTTGGAGAATAGAGATTATGCAATCACATCAAGCAGTTAAACATCTATGGATACTTTTCGCAATTCAACCATTGTTGGAAGTTAGTCTCAACTCAGACCTATAAGCAGCTTATTGCAGACACATATAACTTCATATTTTGACTTCAAATAATTAACTCTTTATAGGCTGAATTTTGAACATATACACTCAAAAATCTGAGGTTAAAATAAACTAGCACGCGGCCAGTCAGTCTACAGTACATAACAATCAGATTAAACAATGACATCAATCATTTTAATCAAACATAAAATAACACATAAGAAAACATAGCTCATCTCTCCTAATAATATATGGATGAATATTTTCTAGATTATAAAGAAACATAACATAAGAAAACAAGCCAGCCGCCGGCTGCAACAATGATCATGCTAAATCTAGCGCATCTCAAGGAAACATTTCATTGACTATTTTAGTTCAAAACTAACCCCTTTCCCTCAAACTTATTTCAGACTACAATTCCATGGTAAAGCAACATCTTCCTTTTTAAGCAAATAATAACATCAAATGCATTTGAACTTCATGGACAAGTAAAGGTTTCAGAGATAACCAAAAGAACCCTCCCTAAACTTGCAAGAGATAAAGAGTTGGTGAAGGATAGCTTAAGCAGGTTTAGAGGGAAACATAACATGCCTGCCAATTTTCCATCACTTCTGTAAACTTCCAACCCATGAAGACCTGCATCTTTCAACGTTCTGATTACAGCAACAGGATTCTTCAACGCCCATGGATGAGCCAGCACTGCAAGGCCCCCTGTCTTACGTATTAGTTGAACTGCTTCCTCAGCAAGAGGCTCACTTCCCCTGATGCAGGATAAGTAAACTCTTTCCATCACTTTTATGAATAGAAATAAACCACAATGAATAAATAGCAAACACATTAGATTATTACGTGGAATAAGCAGGTCCACCATCATATAGATATTTGGCAAAAGCTTGTTTCAAATTCTCAACATAGCCTGCTTCAACCATGGCTCGAGCCACATGCAACCTTCCAGGAGCAACACCTTTGCCAGCAACCCGAGCAACTTGCTCCCACTTAAGAGGAAATTTGAGTTTGTTGAGTTTCAAGACCATATCTTTTGCGCGAATGAAACGGCCATCTCTGATGTTAGCCAGGAATTCTTCCAGTTCCTCAGACTTTGCTGGCCCACAGCTACTGTAATATGCAAGGATATGCACTGGCTCCTCTGCTTCAGGATTTCTGTTTTATAAATGAATGCCCCACAATCAGAGGCATAGATAACTTACAAGAAATGAGAAAACAAATCCTCTTGGGTCAACGTTGTCTCTTTTCGTTCTATTTTCACTTTTTAATCGACTCCCATATCATTATTTTACCACAAAACTTGGAAACTGAGAAAAAGAAAGTCATATACTACGTTTAAATGAAAAGTAAACGTAAACCACTGACCCTTGATGAGTAAAGTTACAGCCAACTGCCAGACAAAAAACTGCATATATGAACTGCATTAATAACAGAAGTACCTTGGAGAATATATTGTGCTGATCTCAACCCCAGGGATTATCTTGATGCCAAATTTCCGAGCTGCTTCTATAGCCTCAGGAATGCCAGCCATTGTATCATGATCTGTCAAAGAAAGAACTTTCACCTGTTCTGAACACAGTGTACAAATTAAATGGGAGATACTAGAAGCATCCCGAAATTCCAAAATAATATTTGTCAAAGAAAGGCAGTGGAACACTTGAAAAATCTCCATTTATAGCATGAGACACAAAATGTGGTAAAACTCTTATGACAAATTGCGACAAATAGCAACGACAACATTTTTTCTTTGTTCTCCCATTAGATTGTTTCCTTGCTTTATATATATATATATATATATATATATATATAATAAAAAATCAACAAGACAATATTTCCAGTATGTTTCTCTGAACTACAGAACACGCATATGTTAAAAAGCCCATTTCAACCAGAAACCTTCAAAACAAAATTACAGAATGAACTTTTTCTCAGTTGCCAGCCAAAAATCACATAACTATAGAATACATAATTCATATATCTTGTAAAACCCAATTCATTTATCCCATCATGTAATCAAAAGAAGCAAAGTTTTCACCCTAGTTCAAAATAAGAATCACAGGCAAGAAAGGTAAGGAAATGAATGGAGCAAAAACTCACCCCATTCCCATGAGCTCTCTCAACAAGCTTGGAAGGAGACAAAAACCCATCACTAAATTTGGAATGGGAATGCAATTCAAAAACAACCTTCTCCCCACCTCTTCCCATAGTCTTCTGCACACCAAAATCATCAACAACACAAGCAGAAGCAGAGGAAACCAAAGGACAAGGTTGCTGATCCAAATAAACCCATTCAGTAACAGCCTTGAAAGCCAAAATTTGATCGGCTGTCATCTTCTTTTTGGTGCCTCCACGCTTCTTCTTCTTTCTTTTCTTGTCTTTAGCTTTCTTTGGTTTCATATCTTTGGTCGGAAAAGCGTCGTCTCCCATGGTTGCTATGGTTAGAATTTAGAAGAAGAGAAGAAAAAGAAATGGTTTTTAGGGGTATTTCTGGGTTTTGCTTTAGGGGTTTGGGATTTTCAAAGATAATATTAGGAAAAGAAAGAGCAGCGTAAGTAACGTCGATTGATCAGACTGCAACTCTGCTGCTGAAGGCCCAATCTTCAATTCCACATGTCGTGTCTCTCTCGCTCCGTCCCCGTCTTTCTCATTAAGTGCCCCTTTGGTTGATTTTGCTCCTGTGGGTGTGTTCGCATACCTTTAAACCGTTAGAATAAATAAGCATACGGGGTACAATGATTTAGATGTATAAGTATAATACGTATATACATTATGAATTGCTGTTCAATTTTTTTTTTTATTAATTTCACCAAATATAAATTTAATTGAAAAGCAAAATTTTAAGCTCTGATTAACTTCATTTGGCCTTTCATAACATTTTATAATTAGAAATAGCCACACTTTTCTCCCGTAAGTTTTCTAAGTCATCACGGCAACTCTTCTCCTCAGAATTTCGAATTTGAAAATTCATGAATTAGACTTTAGAGATAGTAGCCTTCTTGATGTTGTACGTTAGGCTTGGAATGGTTTCAAGAAGATTAGTTACTATAGCTTTGTTTTGCAAAATAGGGGAGGAGATATCTTAAAAGATTTTCAGACAAGATTGAAGTTTTGTAAAGCCCCACTGAACCGTTATCGATATAGCGGTAGGGATCAATATTCTATATAGCGATTAAATTTGGCTAAAAATAAAAT
>CM075818.1:1889972-2016808 GCA_037975025.1 Excoecaria agallocha | reverse complement strand
TTAATCCATAAGAGTGCTAAACTATTAAAACTTCACAATATACATTAGAGTCTCTGTACAAAAATATAACCGCTAATAACATCTTACAAAATAGTTGTACTTTTACAAGATTTCCAACACAACATAAAACCTTTGAAATACAAAAAGGAACAAAAAGGCAACTATATACTCTATAATCTTCAAAGACTTGTGTTGGCCAGCCAGCTACAGATATCAATCCTGAGAGAAAGTCTTAACCTTGCAACCTACACGGATGAAACACCCGTGCTAAACTATAAAGCTTAGTGGGGAACTAAACCATGATAGACGACCACTCACAGTGATCGTCAACAAGCATCCAACATGCTTCAAATGTAACAATGATTTATTTCAAGAAATGAAAGAAATTAAACATTTAAATTCACTTATAGAAATCATACAATGTAATACATATAAGAATAAAGGACACATATATATAGAGAGCATTTAGCAATTAACATGCAATTTGTTTTTGTACTAGCAGTATAGATACATATGTATATTGAGCATTCTTTTAGACTTGGGTTTTGTATGCAACAAAAGGAATTTCATATGTAGAATAGTATAAAGTCAACTAAGAATTTACATGCCTTATTAAACTTTTCTTAACCTTGATAAATAAGCTTGCACTATTCTAAAGAGGTAGATAACAGGTTATACGGTGGTACCCGAAGGTACTAGGTCACCCGAAGGCACCAAAGAGATAATAAGTCACCTGAAGGCACCAAGGAGATACCCGAAGGTATTAAATGATGATCCCTTGTAGGGATAAAACTGTATGATAAATCGGTGGACCCAAACGAGGTCAATCAAATAACATGGACCGGTCAAGCGGACCCAAACGGGGTCGGCTACAACCCACACGAGGGTTGTTTAAATTAACTTTAACTTTTAAACCCAAACAGGGTCACTATACTTTTAAATTCAAATGGACCTAAAGAGGTCAAAATGTTCAAAAGCAGCTGCAAGTTACCCTTATAGGCATGCCTATCTATCCACTTCCTAGACTCAACGCAGGCAGTAACATCTATTTACTTTATCTTTCATTTATTCATTCATATTCTTATATGCACATGTATTCTCTTGGGTAACTATGAATAATGTACTCATACACATGTTCATGTATAACTTTCTATAAATCTGTGAACATGTTCACTGTTGGATATTACTATTTTGTACTTGTAATCCCTTCAAATCAAGTAGCTATTTTACATATGTAATATGATGATACATAACATCATGCTCTATTGGGTTTCTTAAATCAATGATGTGTATGATCATGTTCACAACAGTTTAACCTATATGCGTATGTATGTGTATGACTATAAATATACAATCACTGATAATTATACAAATGACTATAAATATTCAATATGCACATATATGTAAATATATGTTCATATAAGATGATAAGGAATCTCTGATAATATACACATGAATACGAGTATAATCAGCACAATACAATTATCTGTGAATGAACGTATGTCACTGTCTTCATATACTCTTTGCATAGTGGCATATAAGCGCAACATATAAGTATATACATGTAAGCATAATTTCATGTAATAAATCATGTACATAAGTTTGAATATATGTGATTATACCTATCTTTATTGTCAATCATATTACATGCTATTATAATTCAATGTGTAATCATATATACACATATTTAACATAACTATATTTAAACCAAATATAGAAAATAAATTAAAATTCTTCCTACACAAATCTGCACAGGGACAGCTTTCTGGATCAAAATTAGGTGCCCTTTTTGGTCTAGTAAATATTATTTTTAGGCCATGTGGCCTTCTACAATTTCATTCCCCTATATGTCTTGTTTCTAAAACATCAAAATTTGTCACAATATCTCATCTATAATTCAAGATATTCAAGAAAAACCATTAGCTGTTCATAAATTCAGAAACAGTTATTGTAACCACTTGTAAAATTTTTAGAATAAAATGGAGAGTGAATCAGCCTAAATTTCCTTCAACAAAATCCTGCTCCTAGGTGTCTAATTTATCCAGAATTTTACAGCATAGCTTTTTGACTCCCCTACTAAGATTTATGTCCAAAATACCACAATCTATTCCTTAACAGTATATCCAGTTTTCAAGAATTTAAAGCGAACATTAGAAACTCATACAAACATAATTAAACAAAGTTTCCTTCATACAAAATGTTAATTTATAAGTCTATTTTGCATAGGATTCGACCTCATAGCATTCTGAGCAACACACACAAATATACATCATTTTTACTTCAGCCTATTCCGAAACCGAAATTAACAGCTCACTACAATTTCAAGTGAACATTTGAATAGCTTACAAGCATATTTAGCCCTTGGTATCTCCTACAAAGTTATAGGTATGTTTCTCATGTAAAATATGAAATTGGAATTAACTCAATTGAGATTTATAACCCAAATTATGCTGTAATTACAGCAACTAGTTTATGATACTTACATATTTCTCTTTATTAAAGATTCCTAAAATTTATTCTCATTACAATTGTTCAACATATCCTACAAAAATATTCATGTTAATTCTCTAGTTATTTACATGAAAGTATGAGAATACTAATCCCCTGTGTGTCTAATTTCCAAAACATCAAGAATTACCTTAATATCACATTTATAACTCAAGATATTGAAGAAAACTATAAGCTGTTCATAACACCAAAACAGTTTTTTTTTCACCAATTAGAAAATTCATAAAATAAAATGTCCACAGAATTAGATCGACTTCCCTTCATCAAAGTTGTGCTCCTATGTATCTAGTTTATCCAGAATTTTAAATCATAACGTTTCGAATTTTCTACTGATAATTATGCCAAAAATATTAAGATCTGTTCTTTGACAGTGAACAACTGTTTCTACGAGATTCAAGCTAATTTTAAGAGAAGTTAGAGGCCGATCTAGAAATGATTTCCTTCTACAAAAATATACATTAATGTCTTAATAAAACATACCAACTTGAATCATTCAATTTCCTTTTCTAGAACTCAAGTTATTAACAAACTAATACAGCTAGGTCAAATGAACTTAACCCAGAATTTCAAATTCATTAACTTTTCTTCTTTCAAAGGCTACTGTTTTGGGCATTTTTGAGGACCTTAGAGGAAAAATTTCATTATTGTTATTTCTATAACATTTGTAGGCACAGAAGTCCCAGTTCTAACCCAACTAATTACATCAAATTCGGAGTTCAAAAATTCAACTTATGATCAAATTAGTCATTGGAGGTCAATCCGAATTTCTGGACAGCATTTTTACATTAATGTCTAATATCTTAATATAAGTCAATATACTTATAAAATCCATAATCAACACAATATTAATGCATGCAAGAAATAATAGTTCCCAAACCTGGACATGTAATTCAAATCTTCTTTAAATTTTCCTTTCACTCTTAGTCCTTTGCAAGCCCTTTTCCTTGTCTCTTCTACCTTCTTTTTATCCTTTGCATCAATTCACTCATTCAACAACAATCTTCCATCATTTATCTTAATCCATCATCAATCAAAATAAGAAGGAGATGAAGATGAAGAGATAAACTATCAAGTTAAAATATTTACCTTATAGTTTTATACTAATGATCTAGATTGAACAACATGCAATTATTTCCTCTTCAAGAAGACCTTGAGAAATCATCTATGGCTTTAAGAAATGAGAAGGAGAAAGGAAATTTCTGTAACTCTCTTTAGAATTTCGTCCACCACCATCTCTTATTAAGTTTCCCTTTCATTCCACTAGCAAAAAGACTATTTATAATAGTTAGGAAAATTTCCTTTTTGGTCCCTCAACAAGTTGCATGTCCTTTAATTAACCCACACCTTTTTGCATGTTATAAAGTAATCCCTCCATTTCTTGCATGTTATAAATTAACCTATTCATTTATTCTTTCTCTGAAATTAACCTCTCAATTATTCATTTATTCACATTTGCCCCTAAAGATGCCGTAATTATAAATTTACCCCAGATTAATACTTTTTACTTCAATTACGCCCTTGAATATTATTAAACCAACAATAATAATTTAATTATTACCTTATAAAATTTATACCATATAATTTACACATTTATCACATAATTATTGATAACTTAATAATATTTTTGCCCCAATTAATAGCTTAGCTCTTAATAATTCATCAAATAACGCTCAATTAGACTTTAATAACATGTAATTGCCCTTGAATTCTACTAAGACCTATTTTGGGTCCTTACACAATTAACCACATAAAAATATATTAAAAATATAGTATAATTCACACTTATCATGTGGTCTTGATAAAGAAACTATTATTCATGTTTTACTTGACTATCCTCTTGCTAAGGAATGATGCTCTCGTTCTTTTTGTGGCTTTTGTGAGACACTTTTCTGTGAACTTTATTGATTGGCTAGCTTTTATTTTCAATAATTTATCCATTGATAATTGCATATAGGCTATCATGCTTTGTTGGAGTGTGTGGAAGAATCAAAATGAGTTTATTTGGAAAAAAAGGAGCAATTAGGCTGATGGCATACTTGATGGGGCTATTTATTTGTTACAAAACTTCAAAATAGCCAAGCTTAAGCCTATTTCTTTGACTAATATTGGTTCCCAGGTGAATAATTTGGAAGCTTCCTCTAAAAGTGGTTAGATTAAACCTCCCACTGAGTTGTTGAAACTGAATGTTGATGTAGTTATGTTCAAAGCTAAGAATAAATCAAGTTTCTGTTTCATTCTTAAAGATGACTTGGGCTTTTTTGAAGTGGTAGGTAGTGATCCCTTTTATATAGTGTTTCATCCCCTGCTTTAGTCGAATAGCGGTTTGTGAAGCACTAAGTTGGATTGAATCTGATTCTCAAGTTATTGTTTAAGCTCTTTTTTTTTGTTTCACTTAGATTATGATTTAGGTCATATAGTAAGGTTTGTTTTTGCTAAAAGATCAGCAAATTATATAGCTCATTCAATAGCTAGAGCTTTGATTTCTTTTTTATCTGGTCTTCATGTTTTGTTGAATTCTCCTTTAAACATTTTGTATTCAGCCCTAGTAGTTGATTTCATTTAACGAAAGTTTCTTTATTAAAAAAAAATGGAAATAGTTAGACTTCAAAACATATTATCTAATGGGTACATATTCAGAGAGACTATATTTGTAGCGAGCCGAGTGATTAAAGTGCCATTTGCAGACAATTTCACAATTTTCTTAGAGAATTTTCACTTTAATCACTCACGTCGCTATAAGATCAAAACTCCTTTTCAAGAAATTTCCACTTTATCATTTAAAATCAATAGAATTTTTTTGAAAATTATTCAAATTTTCCATGGCAAATATAAGGTCCCAACATGTACCTTAGGAGAAAATGTGTGTAAATGGCATATTTAGAGTAACAAAAAAACAAAAAAGGGGACATATAGGGTATTGTGAGGAAAGGTAAGGGTAATTTAGTAAATTGACAAGTCAGCATGGATGTGCATAATTAGGAAGCTTAAAGTAAGGACTAAATTGAATTAATTAATAAAAGTGAAGAAAGATTAAGAAAATAAAATTATTAAGGAATTAAAAAGGAATTTCTCCTAATGGTCACAAGTGGACCAATAAGAGAAGGATACATGCATGATTCTAGGAGGTGGAAAATGAGTATTAGAAAGGAAAGAGGAAGTGGCTGTTGACCATGAAGGCCATCTCCAGCATTTCTTTTCTTGGTTTTTTGCCTTTCTTTTCCATTAAAAGCTTCCCTTCAAGTTAGTAATTTATAGATTGTAAGAGAGAGAAATTGGGGTTAGGTAAAGCCTATGGTAAACTCTTTCTGCTATTTCTTCTCCTTCTTGATTTTAATTTCTGCAAAATTGATTAAGTGAGATATATGAAGATTAACAAGTGTAAAATGATGATTGTATAAGGAGAATCTAGTAAGAGGGGAAAGAAGTATTTGCCAAAGAGTGAAGAGGACTTCTTGAGTAGTTAGTATTGGAATTCTTCACCTATTTTATGAGTATGTATGACTAGTAAATTTTTGTAATAAAGGGGTATTTAAGTCATGTTGAACTCTATGGAAGCCTTGAGGTGCTTATACAGGTTAGTTCATGTTGAGACTTTAATAGAGAAATCAAGAGAAATTAGGAAACTGATAGAGATTTTCAATAGTCTGGTTTTGTCAGTTTTGTGTTCTAGTAGATGTTTAAGAGTCTAAGGGGCATGAAATCAATTAGAATAGACATGAGACCTAAGACTTGTGATTTAAGTGTATTCTGATGAAGTTTGAATTTAAGCTAACTGTAGAATTTATGAAAGTGAAAGGAAACAGGGAAGTAAAGTGACAGGTTTATCTTAGTAGCAAATTAAATGAGTTAAAGAGTTAGTTACTTTTAATATTTTGTTGGGATTTTATGCATGAAATTAAGTGAATAAGTTGTTAAATTTGTTAACTAATTTAAGATCCTTTGTTGTGTGATAAATGGGGTTAGTGGTTGGACTAGTTGCATTCTGGACTAATTGTTAGCACAAGACCCGACTGGACTGAATGGTGACTCATCCGGGTTCCCTGCCCTGTTTCACTACCTATATGTGAGCTATTAACATTGGAAGGATATCCAAACTTGAGTTAACCAATCTTAACACCATTAATACTTATGATTAATCATTAAAGGACATAAATATGAATTTAGATGTGCATAAATATACATGTTTATGCATGTGAATTTAAGACTAAGTTATGATTTGTAATTGGAGAACTACTTGGACATATAAGCAATTGTTAATACATGAATACTTTAATGCTCCTGTTAGAGGAATGTATACTATGGTTATATATATATATATATGATTATGGGTACGAGTTTCATTATAAAATGTGGGATAATTGCATATACAAGAATTGATTGATACTCTTGCTATGCTTATATACTTTGATTGTATGCATGCATAGTTTTATAACTTGTTTCAAGAATGCACTGAAGAATATTTAAAAGCAAATGTACGAGGATACAGGTATGTTTTTCATTGAAAACAAATACGTATGTATATTCATATTTATCTACTGATACTTGTGTTACATAAGTTCAACGAGTAAAGTAACATCGAAAGGGATGTGCTATATGGTTGAATATCTGATAATTGTAACTGGATCTAACAGTTACCAGGATAAAATGAATATACCTATTGATTCTGATATTATATGAATCCAAGAGTGAAATGACATGAAAATGGAAGTAATGCCTGTTTGGAACTATAGTCTCAGCCCTGTTTGGTTCTATAGATTTGATACCTACGAGTATACACGTGACCAATACACAAATACTTCGAAATATCCATAGCACCCATTATCCACACCCGTAAAAGATTAGGTAGGCATTTATAAAGAAATGTAATTAAAAGTGGAAAGCTATGTGACAAGTTATATGATGACCATGTGAAAGTTTATGAACAACTATAAATGAATATATGTGCACAACTTATGAATTTATGTTATTAATAACGAAAGCATTGCTTTATGGTTTATTTAAATGGCTTATTTTTATCAATCGTCGGCATGACTTGTATAAATAGAATTTATTATTACATGCTTATTTCACTTGCATGTTCTGTAACAGCTACTGTGAGTGGTTGTTTTGATGTATTGTTCTCTACTAGGCTTTTTAGCTTAGCACGGGTATTTTATCTGTGTGGGTACTTTGTTAGGATCACTCAGGGACAAAGATTGCTAATGGATGGTCAACACAAAGACTAGGACTGGAATGTCTCAAGTAATACTTAGTTTGTTTACATGTTTTGTATAGAGGTACATTTTGTAATAATAATAATAATAATAATATACAGCTTGTAATGTATGGCGAAATAATGTTACTGGTATGTAAAAGAAAAGTGTGGATTAGAGGGACACATGCAAATTTGTATATGATGTAATCATGTGATAATCAAGTAAAGTTAGGTTGTGCATGATGAAATTACGACAAAAATGTGTTTGAATTTGTTGAATGTTTATGACAATGCATGAACACCTGTGATATTTATATATGAATGTTGGATTGATCCGACCTTCTAAGCGAGGGCGTTACAGCAAAAGCCTGGAAAAGAGAAAACGAACGCCCAAAGCTGCTCTCTCCCAAACCCATTATCCTTCTTTTCATTATTTCTATCTCTTTTTGTCATTCTTTTCTTATTCTTCTTCTCTTCATTCTCTCGCTCACCACCAAACCTTAATCTCACTCTCTCTGTTTTTAGAACCCAAGCTTATCCAATGCGTCCCTTCAATTGAATCCCAACAAGCCCACCCCGTAGCTGCCAATATAGTTGAAAACATCAAGTTCCCATTTTTATACTCCCTCTCCCCATTTTGGTTCCTTGCTTTAAAAGCCCCATAAGAATATTGTGAGGCTTCTCGAGGAAAGCCCTTTAGGAAGCTAGATATTTTAGCAATGATTTAAGAACTATTGGAATAGAAAAGAGGGAGAAATGGGTTATGATTGATGTGGGAGCCAATATGTGGGAATGGCAAGTTTTGTTGTAGGTTGGACTATGGTTTGGATTGCTCCACTTTTTACTAAGGTGAACAGGTTATAAAGCAAAGGAAAGTTCCAAGATCTAAGCCTTGTAAACCAAATGAAGGAATCGAAATTATTCAATTCCAAAGCCAAAGGTCATAGTTCTCGAACAAGCAATTGAAAAGATTCTAAAACATCCTCAGATTTAGATGTTGTTCCTTCTAATAATCGTAGTATCAAGCATTTTTTGGTGAGCTCTAATATCATCTAATTTAGAAGTAAGCATTTCTTGTAAAATATGAGAAACACCAAATCCCTTTATAGCCTAAACCTCGATTCTCCAACTCGTTGTCCCTCTTTCTTGGCCTTTCTCTAAAGGGTTGTTGTGTAACAAGTGATTAATGTCCACTAGAACATCCATATATTTTATCATCAACTTAATGAATTAATTTCAAGATATAAGGTTTTTGTATTTTAACATCCTATTCACAAGAATCTCTCAATCTTTCATCAAATAGTCTACTCTTTTCGGATACTCAAGTTCAAATACTCACAAATTTGTTGTTTGCTTATTGGCTTCATACAATTTTCGAAAACACTGAATTTTCTCGAAACTTCTTTTTCATATCTCTTATTAAAGGGTGCTATTCAGTAATGTCTATATAGTAGACCATCCACTAATCAAAGTGAGCATTCATATATCTACCCTACATTTATTTGTGAAGGTACTCCTAACAGGTTGACCATATCAGCAAGACTTCCATCTTGCAAATAAGGCATATATTGTCTAGGCAAAATTTTAGAAATAATGCCTTTATTTTCATATCTCCTAGCTATTTTGTCACCCTCTTCAATTTTACATTTTTGTAAAATATAAACACAAATTGTTTTTGGATTATAATTGGTTTTTCTGGATTCATCTCACATCAATAATTTGACCCTACCACCTATAGGTAATTTAAACAAATTTTCTTTGAAATAGATATCTCAATAATAAGTATGGCTTTTAATAATCTATCTTGTGGAGCACACAATGATTCTTTTACCATTTGAGGCATTAATACTGAATTTAGGTAGGTCAAGGATCCAAGCTTCATTACATATTCTGACTTTATTACCTTAACAAACATTCTATCTAAGACCAAGCTTTAGGGCTTCACATTTGCAACCCCACATTTTATGAATATTGTCCCTAATTTTATTCCATTTTCAGTTCTTCATCATCGTTTTCTTCTCTCCATTCTCAGAAAACACAAACAGACTCATATCGGCCACCACACCTTATGTTGATTGTCATCCTTTCATCTTTATGAATGGAGTTGAATTTCTATTTTAACTTTAATTTACTGAATGGAGTTGAATACTAATAAATGATTAATAATTAAAAATGTTAGTGGACTAGTTAATTAAATTAGCAAGACCCCTAGCACAAAGTAACTCGTGTCCGTGTATATGCATGAATGTATATTTATATAATTCAGGAGGCAATAAACTGTTTATGTGGTAAATTTGATGCATCAAAGCATCATCTAAAGTAACAATTTTAGCATTAAAAAATGAGCATTTGAAAAAATTTGGAAAAAAAAAAAGTACTGGCTATCAAGAAGCTGACCAACATATTCCGTGCAATGTGAACTCAATGAACAGAAAACCTTGGGCTGATAGTTCCCTTTCACTTTTAGCTTTCCTTTAGGAATTTCACCAGCAGCACATCTAACCTTGAAAGTTTGGTCTTGAGAATAATTAAACTCTGGGTCGTGGTATCATTGGCTCAACAACAGTGCAACCACGCAAAGCAACCCAAATTCCTTTCATACCTCAAAAGAAGTGACATGGAAAACAAGTCTTGCACTTTCGAATCTGTTTTGCTGTCACAAAGTTCAATCCTTGGTGCAGTGAGCATCTGTACCGTGCTGGGTGCACTGATTATAACCCACAGTGTGGAGGAAATCACGAATTTCTCTTGCACTGCTGTTGCTGGCTTGTAATAATCGTTCATCTTCTTCATATACCAGGTACGGAGCTTCAACCTTCTTTCTTGATAATAACTTTGATGCTCCTTTCAATACATGATATTCCCAGCCCTGTACATCAATTTTGAGCAGCAGCACTGGTTCTGACTCTGGAATTAGTTCATCGAGGGGAATAGTCCTTACTTGAAGTGCTATTTCTTCATTAGACTTGAATGCCAGGTTTGCCCCAGTTGCTGAAACAGCACTATTGTCAAGCCGACCAACGAGCTGGGGCACATACCAACAAACAATGGTGATTAGTCAATCACTAAAAATACGTTAGCATAATAAAAACTTAGAATTACTCCAAAGGAGGAGTGCAAATTTATCAACACCAGGATCAAAACTGCAAAAATAATCAACTCACAAAACAGAAGTTTTAACCTGAACAGAAGATCAAAGTTTCAAATTTTTGCGTTGCAGCATAGGGAAGTCAGAAGAAAAACTTCAATGCACCTTTTGTTCAAGAGCTTCACAATTGTATATAAAAACTTCTAGCCTTATTGAACTGTGTGATACATCATCAAAGTGCTACCCAGCACACTAGGATGTTAATTTATCAAGACTTCGTAATTCAGACAATCTTATAGTGGCTTAAACTGAAGACAGAAACATTGATCAACAATCATAAATGAAATGATACTTCAAACAGGACAATAATCATTAAGAATTAAGAGAACGAAATAAATGGTGATTTTTACATACCGACTTCATTGCAAAAAGCAACAACTATAAAACAATAAAACAAGCATCACTACAGCGCATAGATTAGAGAAAAAGGTGCTCGAATATGTACTCTCCATTGCAGAAGGGCAAGGCTAAGATCCCTCATAACCCTCCTTTACAAAGTACCCTACATAAGCAACATACTGCCACAAAAACCCCAAATACCGTCACTTGAGGGTTTAGCAATTGAAATGTGCATTTCAACAAGTAGAACTCACTAACAATAACATCATTATAAAATAAAAAGCATTTCTATGAATCTGATTGAATCAAAATCAATCAGTTGAACTAAAATCGTTACCTTATAAAAAGTGATATTCCCAATGTGATCGGAAGCAGCTGCTTCAAAAACAGTTACCAACTCCCCTACTCTATTGAACCAAATCCCATCACAAATCCTCTGTAAGTTCTCAAAAACTGGCTCCAAGGCCAACACTCTGAATCCCATCACCGCTGCAGCAAAACTTGCCATTCCCACATTGGCACCCACATCAACCACCAACCCGTTTCTCCCCCTTTTCTCCTCCAGTAGTTTCTGAATCGTCACTGAAATATCCGGCTTCCTAAAGGGCTTTCCTTTAAGCAGCCTTACAATGTTCTTGTGGGGCTTATCGGGCAAAGACCCAAAATCAGAGAGGGAGTATAAAAATGGGAACTTGATGTTTTCAACTATGTTAGCAACTACAGGGTGCGCTTGCTGGGATTTTAGGCAATTGAAGGGAGGGATTGGATAAGCTGGGGCTCTAGAAACAGAGAGAGTGAGATTGGGGTTTGATGGCGTGCGAGAGGAGGATGAGAAGAAGAATAAGAAAACAAAGACAAGAAGAGATAGAATGAGGAGGAGGAGAAGGGGTTTGGGAGAGAGAAGCTTTGAGTGTTTGTTTTCTCTTTTCCAGACATTTGCCATGGAAAATGCAGAGAATTCCCAAAAAAATTCAGTCGTTCTGAAATGTTAAGGCGGAAATTCTGGAAAAACTAGATGGGATCTGAAGTGAAGAGTTTTAGCGAGCCGAGTGACTGAATAAAAACCAAATCGCTCAATGAATTCTTACCTCCTCATATGGCGATCACTGGCGAAACCTCCGCCGTATCGCAACCATAAAGACATTCTCAAATCAACGGGTGAACTCGTTCCTTAGCATCCAGAAAGACGAAATCAAGCAGCTAATAGCAAAGCTATGCGATTGTTGTCGCCGAGATCTGGCCGTTGTTGAGCTGAGACCGATGTTTAGATATTAGGTAATTTTATAATTTTTTTTATTTAAATGAATGGTATTTTACAATTTTATTATGAAAATGATGTAATTATCCTTTAATTAAAAAATTAAATATTTTTATAATTATTAATATTTTAAAATAATAATTTTAATATTATAAAAAATAATATTAATATTTCTAAAATAATAAATTTAATATTTATTTAATAAATATTAACTTAAAAATTTAATAAATAATTGAAACACATCATAATAAATATTAGGTGTATAATATTTAAACATTAGAAATTATCATACATAACATACTAATAAATATTAGTTTTAAATTATCATAATAAACATTAGTTCTAAATTATCATACATAACATACTAATAAAATTAATTATAGTGAAAAGTAAAAGTAATAATGTTAGAATAGTAAAAGTAAATATTAAGAATCATGAAAAATCACCAAATTGGTGATTATTAAAATTAAACAAAATTATAGTTTAATAATCATGAAACAAAATCATAGAATATAATACCATGAAAAAAATTATATTTTCAAATATTGTACTCTAAAAAACAATATATTAATGAATAATACCATACCTCAAACTAAACAAGCTCCTAATGTTACGATGAGAACAATTGCAGGGAAGAGGTAATACGGATAAGATACGAGTGATAAGGAAGAGGCAACACATTAGAGAGATAATAGAGGAGAGAGCTTAGATTGTAGGGGTATCCAATTCGGAGGATTTTTTTTTTTTACCGATTTTGAATTGGATTGAACGTGGAAAATATGAGAATAGATTGAAAAAATTAGCCAAAAGGATAGATCGATTCTGGCAAAGTTTGCGATGTTATTAAAACCGGACCAGTTTAATCGCAAATCACAAACTGACCCAATTGGTTTAATATATAAAAATTGAAATAATAACTAACTGGATGGAACAGTTATGAACCAGCCAAAAGTCGGTAAAAATTAAGTAAAATTAGAAAAAATCGGTTTAAATTTGAAACAATAAAATTTTAATCAAAATATTCATACAATATTCTTTTCTGTTGGAAAAAAATAAAATATAAGTATAAATATAAAATAATTGAAATTTAGACAATTTATATAAATTTTTTATAATAAAATAAGAAGTATAATTTATATTTGATGAGTTTTTTTGAACATTTATAATTTTTTACTATATTTATATTAAATTTTTATTATAAATGTTGAATTACTTGAAAATATTGTCTTATTATTAATATTTGATGACCAATATATTTTTTTAAATTATTTTTAATTTTTTTTATATAGTGATATTTTTCATAGTATTTATATAAAATTTAAAAATAATATTATTAAAAAACTTCACTTTCTTATATAACAATAACCCAAACAAATACAAAAATCCCGAGCAATCCACAAAACCAAATCTTACCCAAAAGAAACACACATCAGAACATCACTTCCTTTTATCAAAATAACCCAAACGAAACCAATAATAATAAATAAATAAATAAGGATGCATTCGTGGACGATTTTGTTTTTTATTTTTTATTTTTTTTCTTAAAAATAAAACAAAAATATGTTCGGGAAATTCATTTTAGTTTTTATTTTTGTAAAAATTTAAGAAGTGATTTTGGCAACAAAAATAAAAATTAAAAATCTTTAAAATATGATTTTTATGATTTCATTTTTATCAAACAATTTAATTATTTCATCCTTATTATCATCACCGCTACCACCACCATACCGCCGCCGCCGCCTCCACTACCACTGCCACCACCACCGCCACCCCGCTACTGCTACCTCCACCATCACACCGCCACTGCCGCTACTACCGCCACCACCACATCACCACTGCCACCACCACCGCCACTAATGCCGTTGTCATCTTTGCCACCACCATCGCCACCACACTGCTACTGCTGCCACCATTATCGCTGTAATCTTTGCCACCACCATCGTCACCACACTGCTATTGCCGTCATCACCACCATACCGTCACTGTCGTCACCACTACTACCACCACCACTGCCACGTTGTCATCTTTGCTACCATCATCGCCACCACACTGCTGCTAGCACCATCACCACCACCACACTGTCGCCACCGTCGCTACCACCACCACCATTGCTACTGCTATCACCGTAATCGTACTACCATCTCCACTACTGTCACCACCGCCACCGCCACTGCCACCACCACCACCTCTACCGCTGCTGTTACCACCACCATACTGCTATTGCCGTTGCCACTGCCACCGCCACCACCTCTACCGCTGCTGCTGCTACCACCACCATATAATGATTTTTTTAATGTAATAGATTTTAAATTTTAAATTTTATTAAATATTTATTATTTAAAATTAATAATTAGATTATATATATGTATAATATGTATTAATGAATATTAGAATATTTTTTAAAAAATAAATAGAAAAACAATTTTTGAAAAACAAATAACAAAAATTAAAAACAGTTTATGAATTTTAAATAATAAAAAATAAAAAACAAAAAATATTACAAAACACATCCTAAATAAACAGCTGAACAAATACAGAGAACGCAGCACTGCAAGATCCCATTTTTAAAAGAAAAGCTAATTTTTACAGTTAAAAATTCCAAAAAAGAAAAGAAATTATTATATTTCAGAATATGTTGTTGAAAATGAAAAAGATATAAAAATGCCACTAGTGTTTTTTAAAAGTACTATTGTATTAAAATGTATATATCATTTATTTAAAATAAATATATTTTTAATATAATAGAAATTGTTCCAAAATTGCTTTTATTAGTAATTTTTGTAAACTTTAAATTAATAGCGCTAAAATGATACTGAAATGTAATTTTGTCAAATGGCAAAACTGCCACATCAATATCGCATTTTGCTAAGTTAATGAATTAATTGTTAATAGATAAAACTGAAAAAAAATTTAAGAAGTGGCATATTTTGCTAGGTGTCTATGTTAATGCCGTTAATTTAAAATTGATAAAAAAAAAAAAAACTTACATGAGCATTTAATTTTTGTACCGATATAAAAAATTATCACTTCTAAATTAACAAACAATTTGCTTATGTGGAGGACTAATTTGATTTGGGTGGAACTGAAATATAAAATTTATAAACTCCTAATATTTTTTTAGTGGCTATATGCATTAATTTTTCTTCTTGAAGTGCAAAAGAATTTCAATAAACAAAGATAGCTATGAACAATCAATTAAGTAAAATATAGATTTGATCTAATATTGATAAAATTTCCAATTTGAAAATCTTGAGCTGAATATCTTAGACCTGACATTCACATATAATATAATTGAAAATATTAATTAGGGAAATCCAAATAAATATCAATACATAAATCAATAATTTCAATTAAAACAGCGACTCGTTTTTAAATATAAACTGTTAAATTAAAAAATAATATATATTTTTTTATTTTTAATCAATGTCATATCTGATACATTCAATGTACTAAATCATTTCCTGTAGCAATGCCTTAAATAAGAGATAGAAAAAAAAATATTAAAATAAAAAAAAATCTCTCATCTTTGATCACCCATAATTCCTGAAGCACTGGTTGATAGAGATTCATCAGTTAAAGATTGATCCAATGAAGACAAGTCATCTTCAGAATCAACAAACTTAATATTTTCCACTTCCCTTACAATCTCATTCATTTCAGGTCTTTTTTCTGGCGATTTATCACAGCATCTGATTGCAATTTGCAGTAATTTTAACATTCCAGTAGTTGACCTTCTCCGTGAAGATATTTCGGTATCGAATATCTCAGCTGTCCATTCTTCTCTTACTGCTCTATGAACCCAACTGCATAGATCAACTCCATTAGTTCCAGGTGGAGCTGAGTGTGCTCCAACTCTTCCTGTCAAGATTTCTAAAAGCAGGCATCCATAACTCCACACATCAGACTTTTTCGATACCCTTTTCGAAGCCTGATACTCGGGCGATTTGTATGCAGTCATTTTATTAGTTGCAATAGGTTGTGCTATTACTGGAATTAGTCCGTAATCCGAAACAAGAGCCCTTTCATTTTCGCCAAGAAGAACGTTGGACGATTTCAGGTTTCCATGCGGTACTATTATGCTTTGCGACTTGTTATTCTGATGAAGATATTCCAGGGCTCTTGCTACTCCTCTTGCCACTGATAGTCTTGCATTCCATCGGAAAGGAACCCTGCCCGGCTTCCCTTTTCCTCCTGTATAAGCACTCTCAATTTGGGTTAAATGTTATATAGTTAAGGAAAATGAAAACAAGTTGACTTACCATGAATTCGGGTGAAGAGGTTTCCATTTTCTACAAAACTGTAAATAAGTAGTTTCTCGTCTTTCGAATAGTAGTATGCAAGGACAGGTAGCAAATTTGGATGCTTCTGTTCCGCAATGAAATTCAACTGCTTCGTAAATTCATCCATAGTTAGCGGTTTCAAATTCCTTAAACGTTTTACAACAGCAGCAGCAGCTCTGCCTTCCATCATTGCCTTATAGCTGTTTCCAAAAATTCCTTTCCCTAATCCTTCAGCAGATGCTTTCAGAAGATCATTCAGCTCAAAACTTGGTTGTTGGTCCAAGAATATCAGGTCACCTTCCTCTTCTACCATGATTTCCTTTCCTTTTGCCTTCATGGATAATCTGCTTGGATTCTTATTCGGTTCCTGCTCATGTTCTTCCGTGATGAAATCGGCAGTTTCCAGCGTCACCTCGTCTTCGTCCTTTTTCCCTTCTTCTATGTTGTATCTCTTCAACATTTTCTTCAGCCTTTTAGCCTTCCTGAAGTAAAGAATGAAGAGCAAAATGATGGCCAATAGACCGGCAAGATCAAAAAGTAAGAATATAATTCCCAAATTAGGCTTGGAAGAACTTTTCTTCGATTCATCAGAAGTTGGCGGTGATGGTTTTGGTGAAGTAGTCGGGTCTGCACTCGCGACATCATTTAATCCTTTGCAGACATTCGTGGTGGGAGGACCGCATAACTCAGGATTTCCATCATAAGAATCAGGACCGAATGATTGCAGAATATAAGTTCTTGGAATCTTGCCATCAAGATTATTGTTAGAGACATCGAGAACTTTCAAGCTAGACTGATTGAATTCAGGAATTGATCCTGTTAGGATATTAACCTGAAGCTGAAGTGATTCCAGGAATTCAACATTAAGCAACGAACGCGAAATGAGGCCATGAAACTTGTTACTTGACAAATTGATTTCCTTGATCTTCGTATTGAAAGAGAAATTCATTACCTCTCCTGAAATAGAATTATTCCTGAGGCTGAGAGTAGTAAGTTCAGTGAAAACTGAAAATGCATCACTACCAATAATTCCTGAAAGCCCCAAGCTTTCCAACAAAATTCCTGTAATTCTGCCATTTGAACATCTGATTCCATGCCATTGAGTAGGATACTGAAGTGGGCATTGTTGTCCACTCCAGTTAGCATTCAGAAAAGGGTCGTTGAAATTGGCTTTAAGAGCATAAAGGGCATCTGTTTCTAGTTCAAGTTGAGCTATTACAGCATGGAAATTCGGCAAAGAAGAAGCAAATATGAGCAGCAGAAAATGTTTGAGATGCATTCTGAAACTGGAAATGAAAAATGGGTTTGTTGATTTTGGTTGGATGAAATGGAGTTTTCATGTGAAAATGAGACATGGAATCAAAGATATTCTATTTCTAACAAAGAATTCCTATTACAGCTAGAATTTAATCTTTGTTGGAGACAAAAACAAAGTTGTTAACTTTTCCTGACGGTCTCATTGTTCTAAGAAAACTATGTAGGTTTGTAGACATCGATTTTATTCATATACTAATTAATTGTCTAAATATAATTATAAATTTTCTTTCCAACCATTGGCCGATTGTCGTTGTGTTCTTTCAACTTAGAGGAAGAATTGGTGCATGGCACTGCAAATTTGAGTCGGATCATAAATGAACAAATTGTAAATGTGTTATTGTTAAATAATTCACAAATGAGCAGATAAAAAAAGATCAATTCATATGACTTAGTCTTTTTTTTTTTTTACTCTTTTAAATCATTTAAAATTAAAAAAAATATATATCTATAGATAATCTAACTGTTTTTATGTTTACATTATATAAAAATAAATATGAACAATATAAACAAGTGATGAAATTTGCTAGCTATTCATGAAAGTTATAGACGAGAGTGGCTGTTTGTGAGTTGCATTCAAATAATTTCTTAGGCCTAATCCAATTTATTGGGTGTAAATATTAACTAAATAAGAAAAAAGCCGTCCCTATTGGGATATTTTAGCAATACATGTTGATTCCAATATATTGCAAGATTTCTAGTTTGCGCCTCCGCTTTCTTTTCTCCTATATAATAAAAAAAATAATACAAAAAAAAGTGTAGCAACTGTTGCTTTATTTTGCATTTTCGTAATATTTTTTTTTATTATATAGTTTTAGACATATAAAATAAATAAAATAATTGGAGGGGATCTATGATAGATGTTTATTAATTGTATTTAGTTATGAACTTGCATCCAAATATCCCATTATCCCATTATAGAACACAGCCTGCTGAAATTGGCAGCTGGTATAATAAGAACAGCACTTGGAAGGAGAAAACCACACCTCCACATCCTTCCAATTTCGAGTTTCAGCATCAAGAACTTGCAAATACATCTTTCTTGGATTTAAGGGAGGGGCAAGGAAATACTTGTTTTTATTTCTTATTCTTACAATCTCGTAACCTTGGCCTTTACTATGGAAACCCACATCCACCATTTTATCTTCGGGAAGGACATGCTGATAGTGCTATACACCTGAGAATTTCCCATAGTGATAGCACTTTTGGCAACAGGAGTCTTAGGTTTGTCGCTGAAGCTTGACCAGCTGCTTGATAGGTGAGAACCTTTGTAGCCAACCTCATCGTCTACCTTGTTTGTGTTAGAAAGAAACAAAATCAATTGATGATTAATTCTTTAAATAAAAATTTCAACTAGGCTTAATTAAAACATAATATAGAGTTGTACACTAAAAGGAAAATTAATTTTCCAATTCCAAATTGAAATAGAAAAGGAAAAGTACAATTCTACTAAATTTAAGAGATTTGAAGGATTGAAAAGAATAAAAATTAACCTAAAATAAATTAATGTAACAAAAAATACTATAAAATATTGTGAATTTGAGAATATATATATATATATATATATATATATATATATATATATATATATATATATATATATATATATATATATTAAGAATTTCATGTATAATTACAATAATTATAAAAAAAATTTGAATTAACAAATAAAACATTATTTATTATATTACATTACAATAATATATACCAAACATAGCCTTATGGTTGTAATTATTCCATCCTATTCCAAAAAAGAGAGGGGAGAGCCATTCTCATCGAATCACAATACTACAGCAAAATTTTTGCCTAGAACAGGTCTAATTCATGGACCGAGGCAACGTAAAAACTCCTTTCCTCACATTGATAATTTATTATTGGCTTCAGCCATTAATGAAAGCACATTGCAGCTAATAAACAAGTAAAAATCCATACTCAAATTGTAATGGGAGTTATTTGGGAGAGGAAGGAAAAAAAAAAAAGAGAGCTGCAGTGTTGCTAAAGGAGCAACCATCATCAGTCAATCCATTCTTCAAGTAATAATCATTAAAAGCACAGAAGCCCAGTCAACCGCCGCCTGCAGCGACTGGTCGTCGGGGTTGTACGTTCTTCCTAATTAGGATAATATAACAGAATTTTATGTTAAGAAGTCCAATTGAAGAAGGATTATGGAAATATGATTTTATTAATTAGGAAAACAATTAGAATCATAGTCAAATAAAGATTCTTGGCCTATAAATAAAACTCTCTCGATTGCACTGAAGATTTTGAAGCTGATGTTTGTTTAAATTGTTTTCGTGTTGTAGGAAAGAAGGAAAATCAATAATGAAAAGAGCAAGAACAAGAACAAGGAGAAGAAGTGAAGAAAATCAACATGTTATTGATGATGATGATATTCCTGATGGAGTTTTGACAGAAATATTCTATCGGCTTCCAATGAAAACGCAATTCAGATTCAGAATCATATCAAAGAGTTGGCGTTGCATTCTTACTGAAATCATGGGAGACAGACCATTTTGGAATATCCTTTTCCATTCTTCCACAAGTTATAAAGGTCTGCGCATGTTACAAAGCCCTGATTGTAAATTCCAGTCTCCAAATTTCAAGTTAAGATTCCTACCCAATGCTCCTCTTACAGTTCTGGCAGCAAGTAATGGCCTTCTCTTATGCTGTAAGTCCAAAAATCTGCAGGTTGATTACTACGTCTGCAATCCATTAACTGCTGAATGGGTGTGTCTGCCTAGGCCCCTTCACCAAGATAAAAGAGTGGATGTGGGTTTCCATAGTGAACGCCAAGGATCCAAGGTTGTAAGAATAAGAAACAAAAACAAGAATCTCTTTGCCCCTCCCTTAAATCCAAGAAAGATGTATTCGGAAGTTTTTGATTCTGGAACTGGAAGTTGGAAGGATGGGGAGGTCTGGTTTTCTCCTTCTACGTGCTGTTCTTATTATATCAACAGCCAATTTCAGCAAGCTGTGTTCTATAATGGCATAATGCATTGGTTTACAGGTCATAATATAATTGAAGCATACGATCCTAATTCAAATTCTTGTGTGCCAAAGTTGTTTCAAAGCCATAATGGCCGGTGTTTATCAATTGCCTGGAGCATGCAACGAAGGCCAATTGCTTGGAGTATGCAACGGCCGGCTTCGGTTGCTGTATGTTGATCGAGTAGCTGGTTTATTTGTGTGGACACTGATGGATTATGATTCTTGGAGCTGGTCCTTGGATTTCAAGATTCAACAATCTTCTATTACCGAACCCATTTCTAATAATCTTCATCCATATTTCGTTTATAGGCCACTGGCTTTTCATCCTTTTAATAAAAATTTACTTTATCTCCAACTTCCTTATAAACTTCTTAACCATATTATAGTTCGCTATGACTGTGAAACTGGAGAAAAGACAATCATCTTGAGTAAACTCCGTTGTTTTCTTGATGCAACGCATGTGTTTCCTCTTGTGCTGCCAACATTGCCCACTCCACTACCTGCTTTACCCAATTAATTTTGTTTGTTTTCTGAATTTCAATTTCATAAATTAATAAGAATGTTCTTCTTGATTTCATGATTACTATAGATATTCCATATTCAAACTTGTTATTTTTCTGTCACAATAATAGTGTATAATAGACAATTCTGATTGTTAAACAACCATCAGAAGATTAGATAACTTATCAAGATAAGATAATTTCTGCTATAACCACCTTATCATTTTTATGTTGTAACTATCTTGGCTTATCGTGTAAGCACTATATATATTCAATACAAATGAACAGAACGTATGTTGATTCTAGAATAAAAACCATCTTTATATGGTATCGGAGCCTTAGAAGAGAATCAAAGCTTCTTCCTTTAATAGATCCATGGCCTCCCCACTCCTAGACAATCAAATCATCCCCTTCAATGCTCCCTCACATCTTCCCACCAAACTTACCAACTCCAATTTTTTCATTTGGAGAACTCAACTATACTATGCACTTATTGGCTACAACCTTATAGGCTATGTTGATGGTAGCTATGCTAAACCTAAGGGTGTACACGGATCTATATCTTCTTGTGCTGAACCGAAGAACCGAAGAAAAAGATCCAAAATTGAACTGTACCATTGAATTTTTGACTAGAACCGAATCGAATTGTACCTTTGACTTTATTTGGAACGGATCTAGATATTTAACCGAGAACCGTATTGAACTGTACTGAATTGTCTTGTATCGAATTGTACTAAAAAAATCAATATTTATTAATTATTATATATAATACTGGTAATTTATATATAAATATTACTTATATTTTTTATTTTATATGTACTGCATAAATTTAAGTTCATAATTATTTAAGTTATATATTTTAATACACAAAATTAAAATAATAATTAGTTAATAAATTACACTAAATATTTTAATTATTAAGAAAATAAATTTAATTATTATAATAATCATTATATATATGAATATGAATATAAATATATAACTAAAATAATTTGTATTTAATTTAATCTATCTTTAATATCACTCAATTACTATTTTATTTTCTTTATAAATTTTTATATAAATATTTAAGTTAATCAATTTATCATATAAGTATTTTATCAATTAATTTCATTTACTGTGAGTATCAATTAACTAATACTCATATATTTTTAGGACAATACCTTTATGAATATCTAAATTAATAATATAATTAAATATATTTATTATATATAATAAAATATTACCAATTATTATATTATATAAATGTATAATTATTTTACCAATTAATTTTATTTATTTTTAGTGTCGTTCAACTAGTATGTATATATTTTCATACAATACCTATAGTAATAATGAAGTTGTAAATCAATAATATGATTATATATAGTTATTGTATATAAAAATTTTATCAATTAATATAATTATTTGAGTATGTAATTATCTTATCAATTAACTTTATTTATCTTTATATCATGAATAATTAAATGTACTTATATGAGTACATATACTTTCAGTATCACTTAATTAACATTCAATAATTTTTTTACAATATCTATATGAGTAATTGAATATTTAAATTAACAATACAATTATTATATTAATGAAATTTTACTAATTTTTGTAAAATTATTTACTGCATAAATTTAATCTCATAAGTATTTACATTATATATTTTAATACATAAAATTAAGATAATAATTAGTTAATAAGTTAAACTAAATATTTTAATTATTGAAAACAGAAATTTAATTATTATAATAATTATTCTATATATATGAATATGAATACATAATTAAAATAATTTGTATTTAATTTAATATATCTTTAATATCATTCAATAACTAATTTATTTTCTTTATAAATAATATTTATTAAATATTTATATAGATATGTAAGTTAAGCAATTTATCACATAAATACTTTATCAATTAATTTCACTTACTTTAAGTATCAATTAACTAATACTCATATATTTTAGAGCAATACCTATAAGAATATTTAAATTCGTAATGTAATTAAATATATTTATTATATATAATATTACCAATTAATGTATTTATATATAAGTGTATAATTATTTTATCAATTAATTTTATTTATTTTTAGTGTTATTCAACTAGTATCTATATATTTTCGTATAATACCTATATATATTAGTAATGGAGTTGTAAATCAATAATATGATTAGATATATATAGTTATTATATATAATAAATTTTATCTATTAATATAATTATATGAATATGTAATTATTTTATCAATTAACTTTATTTACTTTTATATCATGAATGATTTAATGTACTTATATGAGAACATATACTCTCAATATCACTTGACTAACATTCATTTATTTTTGCACAATACCTAGATGAGTAATTGAATATTTAAATTAACAATACAATTATATACCATTATTATATTAATGAAATTTTATTAATTAGTGTAATTATATATGTATATAATCACCTTAACAATTAATTTTATTTTCTTTTAGTATCACTCAACTAGTATTAATCTATTTTTGAATAATATCTATATGAGTAATTTAGTATGCAAATTAATAATATAATTATATATAATTATTATATTAATGAGATTTTTTACCAATTAGTGTAATTATAGATGTATATAATCAACTTACCAATTAACATAATTATATGAGTATATAATCACATTAGCTATTAATTTCATTTTCCTTCATCATCACTCAACTAACATTCATCTATTTTTGCACAATACCTATATAAGTAATGAAGTATTTAAATTAATAATGTAATTGTATTCGGTTATTATATATAATAAAATTTTATCAATTAATTTAATTATATGAGTATATAATCACGTGAGCAATTAATTTTATTTTTTTCAGTATCACTCAACTAACATTTATCTATTTTTGCACAATATATATATTAACAATTGGGTATTTAAATTCATAATATAATTTTATATAATTATTTTATTAACAAAATTTTAGCAATTAATGTAATTATATATGTATATAATCAACTTAGCAACTAATTTTATTTTCTTTTAGTATCAACTAATATTTATTTATTTTGGCACAATATTTAGATAAGTAATTAAATATTTAAATTAATAATATAATTGTATACAATTATTATATTAATAAAATTTTATCAATTAATTTAATTATATGAATATATAATTACATTAATAATTCAATTGTGCCAATGGAATGATTAGAGTACCAATTTAAAATATTTGATAAACAATTTAAATATTAAGAAATATATATAAACAAAGACAGATTTATTCATTTTATAAAATATTTAATTAATAATATTAATTTAATAGTTATTTAAAAAATACTTTATATTTACTCTCATTTTTATAAATAATGGTAAATATAAATTATTTTTTAAATGGTAAAAACCTGAATTTAAAAATAAAAATCAAATTTAAAATTTTTAATGAGGGAAATTTTTTTTATTTTAAAATTTTGGAGGGAGTAAAAAATTTAATTAAATTTAAGAGGGAAATTTTTTTTTTGATGGTATATATATATATATATATATATAACAAAAACCTATCTCATTTTTCTTTTGCCTCTCTCCCTCACCTATCGAGAAAGAGGAATGGTGGTGACCGGAGAAGGATGCCTCACTATCGCCAACGATCGGTGCCGAGTCGCCTCTCCTGCCGTCACTCCTAACAGATCGCCACCCTTCATCGGCTGCCGGATCGATTTCTTTGCAGGGATTTTTTTGTCTTTATTTTTGGATTTTCATCCAACCAGTGGCTCTTCTTTGAGATTTCGACCATCTCTAGTATCCAAAGACATCAAGGGTACCACCAACGGACCCCTGACGACCCGACATTCCTTCCCGCACCCTCTGATCATCCTCTTTCGCCGGCAGCAAGGAGATCGGAGTTGGGTATATTGAAAGCTTTTGGCAAAGATTCTAGCCAAACGAAGAGGCATCTGAGCGCGTGAACAATGGTATTAGGACCCTGAGGTCGGGATCTCAATCGTGGCGGTAGTAGGTCATCACCGGTGAAGCTTCGTTGAAACTCCGACGATGGTTCGACAAGCTTAGAGACAGACATCATTTTCGGGAGATATGTGTTGGTGATTATCTTTGTGTGAAGGGACCCAAGGTACATGCTCTTACGAGTGAACTTGACAATCTGCTTTTGATTATACAAATATTATATTGTGAAAAAGATAAGGTCTCTCATGGTTGCTTATGTGTTAAATTTTATTTGTGCAAGGGCGATTTAGATACTAACCTGGGTTAGAGCATTTGGAATGATTGCTGGAGGCTCAGGTAGGGGTGAGCAAACTATGGGTGAAACCGAAAAACCGAACCAAACCGACCGATTTTTTTAATTTGTTCGGTTTTTCGGTTCGATTTTGGTTTATATTTTTAAGACTGTTCGGTTATTTCGGTTCGGTTCGGTTTTTAAAGGAGAAAACCGCATAAAAACCGAACCGAAATTTATATAATTATATATTTTTTTTATTTTTTTATTAAATAATTATTTTATACATATAAATTATTTTATTTTTAGTTGTAAATTATATGAGTACATTTATCAATTATTAATATATATTTTTTAGGTGATAATTTAAAATTTTGACGATTAAATTGAAAATCGATTAAATAAAAAAAAATTTAATGGTTTTTTTGTATTATTTATTATATATTTTGAGATTATTTCTTTAATTTGAACTTTTATTTGTACAATTTACATATTTTTACTTTAGTATATTATAATTTATAATTTTTAAACACAATATTTTTTATTTTTTAAAAAATAATTTTAAATTTTGGTTTTTCGGTTAACCGAACCAAACCGACCGAAAATTTCGGTTCGGTTTAAATTCGATTATTCTAAAATTTCGGTTCGGTTGATAAAAATAAGAGAATTTCGGTTTTCGGTTATTTCGATTCGATTATTGAACCGAACAGACCGTTGCTCACCCCTAGGCTCAGGCATTACTCCAATGTTCCAAGTATGCTGTTAATAGGTTAACTTTGTCTTTTCAAGTATTCAAAACCTCATTTTAGAACTGTCTTGAACTGTTTCTTTTTATAAAACTATGATATTCATAATTTATGTTGTTTCTCAAAGTATCCACCTAGGTTGCTAGAGCAATATTAGAAAACCCAAAGGACAGGACGGAGGTTCACCTTATTTATGCCAATGTTACTTATAAGGACATTCTTTTGAAGGCAAATTAGAGCTCTTATATCTTGACCTCTGTTTTTCGATTATGTAGCTTTATCTCAATTAATGTTTTTTTACTTGCAAAATCAAAGATTGGATTATCATAGTGGATCATCATTGTTGAATTGCATACACTTGTGTCAGACTATGTTGAAATCGAGTTTCATCTTGCCTTTGATTTGAACTTGTTAAAATCTTCTTAAGTAGAAAGATGAAAACTATATGTTGACACACAGGTTCTAGTGTTGAATTATATGAAAGAAATGGAATCAATAACTGATTCTTTTGATAATTTTCTGTCAGCATAAGCTTACAAATGCACTGGTTGTCACTGTGCGGCCTATTTTTTATTGGCTCTTCTGTACACTGAATTTTTCAAATGCATGTGTTTTTGCATTTTGTTTAAAAATAAATATTACTACTTTCCTGATGAATGCATTATCTCATACTCAGAATAGATATGCTGATGTACTATACAAGCAAAAGAAATTTGATCAATAGAACTTATTGAAACAATATTTTTACCTCAGCCTCCTGAAGTATGGAATGGTGGTATTGGCTTTGTATCAAAGGAAATGATTCAGTAGCATTGTCCTGCACCAGCAGTTGATATCCAGGTAAAATTCTATTTATTTATGGGAACTGATACGATAAGAATGCACACATTGATTATACTATTTGATGATCGCATGGTTTTTATCCCATTCAATAGCAGTAAAGTTTGTATACTGCACTATAGGGGTAATACATATATTTTTTCAATTTCCAATGCATAAATAGAAAAATTTCTTTCTTTTATATTTATAATTAGGCATGTGAAAATGTATTGCATGTGCATAAGAATATTTGGAAATTTTGTTTGAGCATTAATTGATTAATGATTGTAAAAATTTTATTTGGTAGGTTCAAGGGGAAAGGAATTGTATATTTCCTGAGGACCCTGGTCAGGTATGCTTGCTTTATTGGATCAATTGATACCTCCTTTAAAGGGTTTTGAGCAAATATAATTTGAAAATTAATTAAGAAATTAAAAGCAATAATTTTATATTCGTAGGAGTTTACTCTGATTTTTTTTCTTTTTAAGACCTAAAAAGAATGTGCTAAAAGAAAAGAACAATGGTTTCAGCTTTATGGATGATTAAAGGCTGCCTCGGTTTGAATTTCAAATTTTTGAGCATTAATTTAACAAAGGCATTATCTAACATTCTAACTTTTTGTAATTTTATTTCCTTTGACTAGTTATTGAATGATAACTACATAAAGAGGGACAAAACTTCTAACCAACAGGTACTTATTTTCTAATATATAGAAATTAATTCTTTTTTTTTCAATTCACTTTTTTTAACGGGATGATATAGCATGCAATATATTTATGCACCATATAATTCATGTCAATGGATAAAAAATACATATAAACTCTATTAGTAACAATCACTTTATATTATATTTATACTGGTAGTTCATACTTGAAATCATTAAAATGATTTTACTACTATGAAATCTATACTGATTGTTAAATTTCTGCATTTTAAATAATGTGATTTAATGTGTATGCAAAATTTTAAAAATATTGAATTATTCGAAAATCTGGATTGTATTGTTTTGTACCGAAAGAACCGAAGAACCATATCGAATTGTACCAAATTTTTGTAGAACTGTACCAAATTGTTTTGAGTTTTTAAGATAGTTACTATACTTAATTTTTAAAATCACCAAAATTTCAAGACAATACGGAGATTTATAAATCCCCGAATTGTACCGTACTGTTTACACCCCTAGCTAAACTTGCAGCAACAATTCAAGATCCAAAAGACAACACTTAAATAATTCCAAACCCAAAATCCATTCTCTAGTATAGACAAGACCAACTCATTCTAAATGCCATTCTTGGAAGCTGTGTTGCAAAAATTCAATCTCACGTTTCTTCTGCATCCTCATCTAAGGAAGCTTGGGATCGTTTATCTGTTCTTTATGCAAATAAATCTCGTACTCGCATTGTTTCTCTCAAGGAGAAACTTCACAACAATCCAAGAAGCACTCGCTCCATCTCCGAATACATGAAAGATGTTAAAGCCACTGTTAATGCCCTTGCCATTGCTGAAAAACCCGTTGATGAGAAGGATTTAATTATACATGCACTCACTGGTGTTGGACCGAAATTTGCCTCTGTTGCTGCTGCTGCTGCACGCCTACAAGAACTCCAATTTCTTTTGATGAACTATTGGACAAATTGGAAGCCTTTGAACGAGACACCAAATCTTCAGCAACCACAGATCACACTCCCATCTTTGCAATAACAAACAGCGTGACTTGTCAATCCAATCAAAGTCGACCATGGCATCCTCGTTCCACAAATAATTTCAATCGCACCTCTGGAAATAATTCTCATCGGCATCCATCTTCAGGTAGATCGAAATCCAATCGCTCCTCTAACTCCACCTCCTTTTGCAATTTCTGTGAAATACCTGGGCATCACACCAACGAGTGTCACAAGCTAGCCAGATTTCTTAAAATCAATAATATGCATATCAACCCCATACAACACACATAAAATCGTATGCCTACTGTCAATATGGCATCTCTTGCTAGACCCACATCTCAACAATGGTTATTTGACATTGGTGCCTCACATCATGTTACTAGTGATGTGAATAATCCACAAACATTTACAGACTATGGTGGTCCAAATGAGATCAACATTAGTGATGGTACAGGTTTGCATATATCACACATAGGCACTGCTAAGCTTTTTCATCACAACACTTCATTTTCTTTAGATAATGTTCTGTGTGCATCCTCTATCAAGAACAATCTCATTTCTGTTTCAAAATTCTATAAATCAAATAATGTCTCACTTGAATTTTTTTCCTTTCATTTTCATGTGAAATATCTATACACGGAGGCAACAATGTTTCGCGGGGATAACATTGATGATGTTTATTGTCTTTCTAATTCCCACCACCCTTAAGTTCATCACATCAGTACCACTCAACTCGCTGAATGGCATAGGCACTTAGGCCACCCAGCTATTCCTGTCCTTTGTTCTGTTCTTCAATTTAGTAACTTGAAATTAGGTTTTTTGTCCAACTCAAATAATTTTCATTGTACCTCTTGTGCCTTGAATAAAAGTCATAAATTGTCATTTGCTGAAAATTCTCTTCGTAGCTCAAAGCCTCTAGAATTAATTTATTCTGATGTTTGGGGTCCTACAAATCTATCCATAGATGTTTTTCGGTATTATTTAATTTTTATGGATCATTTTAGCAAATACATTTGGCTTTATCCTATGAGAAAAAAATCTGATGTTGCAACTTTGTTTCCTCAATTTAAGTTAATAGTTGAAAAATTTTTTTCACCATTCCATTATTTCGGTTTACACAGACAATGGAGGTGAATATCTCTCTCTTATACCCATTTTAAACTCTTATGGCATCTCTCATTTTGAAACACCTCCATACACTCTTGAGAACAATGGCACATCCGAACGCAGACATCGCCATGTGGTTGAAACGGGCCTAGCTCTCCTTCATTTTGCATCTCTCCCACTTTCCTACTGGTCTTATGCTTTCCAAATAGCTATCTACTTGATCAATCATCTCCCCACTCCAGTTCTTAACCATCTCGCTCCCTTTCAGAAGCTCTTTCATCTCCTACCTAATTACTCTCATTTAAAGATTTTTGGTTGTTTATGATATCCATGGCTCCATCCGTACACCACCTCGAAACTTCAATCTAAATCCACACCTTGTATTTTTCTTGGCTACTCAACCAGTCAGTCTGCTTATAAATGCCTTGGCCTAATCTCAAATAAAATTTATGTCTCACGTCATGTTAAATTTGTTGAACACATATTTCCCATGCAGGACAACACTAGACACTTCATGGACTCCCCGCTAGCATTGGATTCTTCATGTGTGGATCTCACTGTAAGTAATAATCTTCTTCCCTTACCTCCTATTTCGATTCCCACTTCGTCCACCACTATCACTCCTACTCCTTACCCACCTCCTACTTCTCTCTCATCACCTACTGACCCACTCTCTCCCTCTCCTTCCACCTCTCATACCTCACGACACCCACTTTCGCTTCCTCTCCCTCTACCGACCCACCCTCTTTCTCTCCCTCCCCCTCTCCTACTGCCTCCCATCAACCACCTTCTTATAACCTCATACCTCCCTGTTCTAGAAAACCAAATTCTAAGTACATTAGTTCCAAGTTTGTCAATCACATAACTGCCCACCCAACTCCCTCCACTCTTGAACCCAAGAATTTATCTGAAGCAATGAAGAATGAGCATTGGCGTGTTGCTACGTTAGAAGAATTTGATGCTCTTATGAAAAATGGCACTTGGGATCTTATTCCACTTGGACCGTACAATCTTGTGGGTTGTTGTTGGGTTTTTCGCATTAAGAGAAATATGGATGGTATAGTTGCAAAATATAAAGCCCGCCTCATTGCAAAAGGTTATCATCAACGTCCTAGTTTAGACTACTCTGAGACATTCAGCCCAGAGTCAAAATCGACCACTATCCATCTCATTCTTAGCTTGGCTCTCAACTATCCATAATTGAAGCTTGACTGACCCATCCACCATGAATTGTCATTATTTACATATGCGTCATAACTCTATTGTGGTGTAACACCCTTACTGAACAGTCTAACTGAAATATTTGATAACCCGAAATTTTTTTTTTTAAACCTTAACTACTTTGTTGACTGCAGACTCGTCCAATAAAAATTACTTAGAAATTAAGTATACCAATCGAACTATAATTGTCCACTTGACTAATCACCAAATAAAAATTCGGCAATATAACAACTAAAAACTTGTCTAATCCACCTAAAAATCAGACAATTTCCTCAGCCCTTCAGGGACACCACAATACAAAAATAATTTTAACATGCATCTCATACATCCATTCTCATTATTAAGCACATTTCCTTAGATGATTCAATATTACATATTACACTCTAAAACCATTATAATACTCCAAAATAAAGAAAAATTTACATTTTAAATCACCACACTACAACTGTAAACTTCAAAGGTGATCTACCCACACTAGATCTCCTCTTCGGATGGTTGAACCATAGCAGTTGTCTAACCAGAACCAAACCTATCTTGCTACCTACACGGATAATAAAACTCGTGCTAAGCTATAAAGCTTAGCGGGGAACAATATAATCTAAAGATAATCTTTACAATACATAACATCAATTATACAAGTACAAAGTTTAATGATGTTGCTAGCTGATACCTTCAGCAATAAATCATAAGCATAAGAGAAGGAACATATTACTCATATAGGCAACAAAACTTAATAACTCAATAAGCAATTCATCAGTAATTGTTACCACAAAAGACGTTTGGCATAATTTCATTTAAAATATAGTATGCATTCTAAATTCACTTTCATATAATCATTAAAACAATCTTGGCAAGGTGAACTATATGTTACATAACACCATATGATACCAAAATTATGCACTTAACACATAACAAAGTGTTATATATATATATATATATATATATATATATATATATATATATATATATATATATATATATATATATATATATATATATATATATATATATATATATATATATATATATATATATATATATATATATATATATATATACCTACATATATATATGAACAAATATAACAAATTAAGAAACTAGCTTATGGCTTCCAGAAACAATATAATTATTGAAGATAAATTCTTAGTGTACAATACTTACTCATAATATATGGATCCATAATGCGTATATAGTATTAAAGAATCTCATGCTCATCGATATTGTAACTTTCAATTTATTATCCATTTTCTATATACAAGAGAATAATTCTTAAGCAAATTAGTTCTGAAACTATAACATTTCTTTTCTTTTACACTTTTTAACTTATTTTCATATTAATGCCCCTAGTACAGATCCGACAGAAACTCTCAGATCAGATATGCGGGATGTGGACCCCACAAGGTCACAACAGAGATAGAGAAATAACCTCCAGAGGGCCAATTTTCACAGAGCATAGAACAGAGACAGAGAAGTCATGGTGATTAAAGATCCAGTCCATAGCATAGATGACTTGCACCGTGGTACAGAGATATCCCTATGGCCAGCCAATTATATCCTGAGCTAGGTTTTACTGCCTGACTCTTTTTAAGGGCACAAATTTCACTTTTAAAACATTTATCATATTTCTCTTCTTTTCAATTACTTTCCAATCCAGAAAATACAATTATTCAAAATCTTTAATATTTTTGTACAGTTTATAAACCATCTTTCACTCATGTCATGAATTATTTCACAATAAGTCAACAAATTCTCTTTAAAATATTCTTCAGTCATCAGAGGAATCTACTCTATATAGATTCATTTAAATTACATTAAACTTTCTAATAGGCACATGTTAACAATACTTACACTAGTCATAGTAGTTAATGCATTTCTAGACTGTTTTCATAAGAGTGAAATTATATATAATCACACCAACTATGAGTGCCTAAAACAACACGTAAATACATAATCGTTTCAGAAGGACATACCTGCATGGTTCATCATGATCATCTCCTTTGAACCTCTGTACTTATTATATCATTACCAAAACATTTTGGAATAATAAACTAGGCAATATGATTTAATTGATTTTTTTCCAGCAAATAAATGGGAAAGCATTTTGTAAAATCTAATATTAAAAAATTATTCCATAACAATTTAATAATATAATCATAATATTTCTTGAAAAGTTATGCTAAAAATGACAAACAGAAAAACATTACTTATTACAGCATGAAATTATAAATAGAATTTAAAACAATTAAAGTGTGATTCACAGCCTTAAAGGATTTATTCCTATCAATAAAATCTTCAATATCATCTAATTATTACAATTCAATTGCTTTTAAGAACTATTATGACTCTAAGCTTTGACTTCATCAGTTATACTCATATTCATTCATATTATATTAAAGAATAAACTTACATCATATATTTGTGTACATCTACCATTATGATTTGCATATATGTTCAATTATCATATCGATATAACCAATAACTAAGTACATATCTTATACTCTTTACGCATGTTTTATGCATCTCTGTGTACGAACATACTTTTACATTTTCATATTAGTTGATTTAGCTATCTAAGTTCAATCATAAGTTAACTTTCAAAAACTATACTTTTTATTGCCAAATTAATCATCAGCTTTTAAAATTTCTCGTTTAACGTTTAATAGAGTCACCTAGATATTTAATTATACATCTTTTAAATAAACATGTTAGCTAAATTCTTAGTTCTTTTGAGATATTATTTATAAGGAAATATAGAATTCCTTTATGTTGAGCATAATTTAATGCAAAAAATTGATAATATCTGATTTGATTTGTGACTCGAAAGAGATACAAATGCTTTGGTTAATTTAAATTAAATCCACTAACGGACCCACGCCCAAGCCCATTAAAATCAACTATAAAAAGCTAAAAAAATCTATGAAATGCCAGAATTTTCCACTACCTTCTTCTCCCTCTTCTTGGCCGAGACCACTTCTACCATTTCTTTCTTAAATTTCTTCCATATTAGCCTAAATTATTCACTAAACCAAGGATAAGAAAATTATTTCTACATCTCTAGATTATTATTTAAACCTTTATCATTTGATTTGAGGAAGGGAAGCAAGAGAAATTAAGTGACAAATTTTTAGATTTCAAAGAGAGGTAAGTGAAATTCATGGTTTTAATTTTATTTTAAGGTACCTAGAAGTGTTTTTAGGTGCCTAAAATTCAATTATGTGATCAATTTAAGCTTTTGATATCAATAAGTATGGCATTTAATTGTTAAAGTATGTGGCCATGGTAGGTTCTCCAAGTGAGGGACAACCATCCAAGGCCAAAGAAAAGGGAAAGGAGCCTTTAAAGGCCTAAAACTTATAAAAAAGGTTAAAATCCTACTATTTTTCTAAATTTTTAATGATTTTTCTATATGTAACTTAGAAAAAATTTAATTAAATGGTGTTTAATTAAAAATGATGTTAGAATAATGCAATTAGACCTAAAATAAGCCTAGTAGAATGTTTAAATAAATTTTTAGATAATTATGTGATGGACTTTCCATGTTGGTCGAATGCTTCCCTAAGGACAAAGAGTGCTTATTTTGTATATTTTGATGGTATTAAGCCTTAAAATGATGATAGAGAAAAAATAACAAGTCCATAAATTTTTGTAGAATTTATAGGAATTTAGTGAATAGTTAAGATGATTTTTGGTTATGTAATAAAAGAAAATGTTGAACTAATGTGAGTTATGGAATAATTTGATTAGAAAATGGTGAATTATGGTGAAATAATTCACAGACTTTGTAAAAAGGTCAAAAAGTTTGACTGACGAATGAATTAAATGAAAAGAGTAATGAAAAATGTGAAAAAAATTGAATAATGAATTGAATTTAATGAAATTATGCCCTTAGAAATAGTCTGGCAGAAAAATCTAGCTCAGAATATAATTAGCTGGTCATAGAGATATCTGTATTGCGGTGCAAGTCATGGCGACTTGCTTTATTATGGTAGGATCTTTGATCTCTATAGTATCTGTATATATCCGATCTGGTATCTGTTATGTGGGAAATGATTTTTTGTGGTCATTTTTCAGTATGTTTGTGGCCCTGTGGGGTCCATATCTCATATATCCGATCTGAGAGTTTCTGTCGGGATTGTACTAGGGGCATTATGTTAAAAATAAAGTAAAAGAGTGAAAAGAAAAATAAAAATGAAGTTTAAGATGAAAAAGGACCTAATAGAAAGGAAATAAAAAGTATAGGGGCAAAACGATAATTTTATCAAAACTTGTATTTAATGAACAAAAATAATTAAGAAAAGACCAAAAAGGGTAAAATGGTAATTTGGTGTCCCAACAGTGTAAAAATGAAGTTTTATATGACATAGAGACTAAAAATATAATTTTACATGAAAACATTAAAATAAGGAGTAATTGGTAATTTGTATGTAAAGTTATAGGTTAAAAATGAAAATAAATGAGAATAATGGCAATTTTGTAAATATTAGGTAAAAAGGAAAAAATTTGTAATAAGCTAAGTAAATAAGGACTAAATTGAAGAATTATTTAAAGTTTTGGTATTAGTTGAAAAGGATTGCTAATAATAGAATAAAAATGTTCTTAAAATGTAAATGAACAATAATTGAAAAATTGTAATTATATTAAAAGTTTGTTAAACTAATTGTTATATAATTAGAATAACTACGTTAAAGGAAAATATTATGATTGTTAGTCACTACTAGGCATATTTAATGCTCAGCACGTAGAGTTTATTGCGTGCAGGTACTAAAGAGAGCCCGGAGCACTAGTACACAGAAGAGCAATTTTGAGAAATGAGTGTTTAGTTTAGAATTAGTATTTTAGCATGTATATATGTATAAACGATAAGGATTGTAGCAAAAAGATGTTTATCAGAATTGCATAATGTTGCATGTGAATATTGAGTTAGACATGAAACAGATATGCATTGATATGTTTGGATATAAAGATATATGGAATGGAATGTATTTTTGTGATTTTTAATTATTGTGCCTCTGAGAGGCTGTGAAATTGTCTGCTTTTCAGAGGGCTAGTTAGATTTATAGCCGTTATTTTACCAAATTTTTGTAAAATGAATAGTGACTTTGGACAGTTATAGGTTAGCAGCAATGTAACTTAAAAGTCATATAAATGGTCTAAGAATAAAAATAAGAAAGTTAAGCAGTTTAGGAAAAAAACCTGGCTTTTTGTACTGGAACTTAGATCCGTATGGTATGGGTGTTACACGGAAGTTAAGAATCCAATCTCTAAAATTTATCCCAGAGTAGCTCTATAATTTTGCCTAGGTAAATTAAAATTTTTAGTGTAGAGAAAACTCGAGAAAACTAATATCAGAGCCTTGTTAGAATATTTTAGAAGCATTTGGAAGTGATTGAAAAGATAAAATAAGTTTTGGGAGATAAAAAAATAGATTTGGGGCAATAGCATAAATTCAAAAAAATTAGGGAACATGAAGGAACCTAATAAAGAAAAAATTAAAAGTAAAAGGACTCAATGTGTACTTTTAAAAGTTTAGGATACTTAATATGTAATAACGTTGTAATTTAGTGAACTAAAGTTCTTAGTGTAGAGCAGATTCGATAGAATTGATATTAGAGCCTTATTAAGTCCGGATGTTAAGAATCCAGCCTCTAAAATTGATCCCTGAGTAGCTCTATAATTTCTCCTAGGTGAATTAAATATTTTAGTGTAGAGCAAACTCGAGAAAACTGATATGAGAGCCTTGTTAGAATATTTTGGAAGCATTTGCGCATGATTGAAAAGAAAAATAAGTTCTGGGGCACAAAAAAATAGATTTGGGGAACATTGTAAATTCAAAAAAAATAGGGAACATGGAGGAACCTAATAAAGAAATAATTAAAAGTAAAAGGACTCAATGTGCACTTTTAAAAGTTTAGGAACTCAATATGTAATAACATTGCAATTTAGTGAACTAAAATTCTTAGTGTATAACATATTTGTGAGAACTGATATCAGAGCCTTATTAAATATGGAAGTTAAGAATTCAGTCTCTAAAATTGATCCCAGAGTAGCTCTATAATTTCGCCACGATGAATTAAAATTTTTAGTGTAGAGCAAACTCGAGAAAACCGATATCAGAGCCTTGTTAGAATATTTTGGAAGCATTTGGACATGATTGAAAAGAAAAATAAGTTTCAGGAGACAAAAAAAAAAAGATTTAGGGCAATAGCATAAATTTAAAAAATTTGGGAACATGGAATAGGCTAATAAAGAAAAAATTAAAAGTAAAAGGACTCAATGTGCACATTCAAAAGTTTAGGAACTCAATATGTTATAACATTGTAATTTAGTGAACTAAAATTCTTAGTGTAAAGCAAATTCGAGAGAACTAATATCAGAGCCTTATTAAGTCAAAAAGTTAAGAATCCAGGCTCTAAAATTGATCCTAGGGTAGCTCTATAATTTCGCCCAGGTGAATTAAAATTTTTAGTGTAGAGCATACTCGAGAAAACTAATATCAGAGCCTTGTTAAAATATTTTGGAAGCATTTGGACGTGATTGACTAGATAAAATAAGTTTTGGGAGACAAAAAAAATAGATTTGGGGCAATAGCGTAAATGCAAAAAAATCAGGGAACATGGAGGAACCTAATAAAGAAAAAATTAAAAGTAAAAGGACTCAATGTGCACTTTTAAATGTTTTGGAATTCAATATGTAATAACGTTGTAATTTAGTGAACTAAAATTCTTATTGTAGAGCAAATTCAAGAGAACTGATATCAAAGCCTTATTAAGTCCGAAAGTTAAGAATCCAATCTCTGAAATTGATCCCAGAGTAGCTCTATAATTCTGCCTGGGTAAATTAAAATTTTTAGTGTAGAGCAAACTCAAGAAAACTGATATCAAAGCCTTGTTAGAATATTGTGGAAGCATTTGGACGTAATCGAAAAGAAAAAATAAGTTTTGGGAGACAAAAAAAATAGATTTGGGGTAATAGTGTAAATTCAAAAAAATAGAGAATATGGAGGAACCTAATAAAGAAAAAAGTAAAAGGATTTAATGTGCACTTTTAAAACATTAAGAACACAATATGCAATAACGTTGTAATTTAGTGAACTAAGGGTACAATTTTCCTTCCTCAAAAGTATATTAGTATCCATAATATTAACGATGCTGATTTTAATAAGCACGTGTACGTTTTACATGACTAGAAAACTAATATCGCTAGAAAGTGAAAAGAGTGTTATTTTTGAAAGAGAAGAATTCTTACTGACAACAACAATTTTGAAACATGAAAGTTACAGCATAACGCTTCAGACAAGGAAGGTGAAATAAGAAATTACTTCTACAACTAACATGGCCTTCAGGGATTTAACAGGTTCAGGGTTTTCTGTACCATAGGCCATTAGCTTGACCGCTAGACACAAATGTCTCAGACATCAGAAAAGTAGAGAGCTCCATAAGAAAATTAAGAACTTATATTTAAAGCTCAACACCAGAAAATTCTAAAAGCACGTCAGTGGCAAATGCTCTTTCCTCTGACATTTCCTTTTTAAAGGAAAAAGAAAAAATAGCCAAGCAAAAAATAGTCCCAACGCAAGTAAGCCATGCTAGATGATATTTTCAAGGTCTTCAGACGGCATATTTGCCTTGAAAAAACTAAGGTACTTGTTCAGATTCTTAAAGTTCTGTCAGACATAATTTTGTTGGATATATAGACGTTACCCATTATACTCTTAAAAAATGGCCACCTAGTCGAAAACAGCTACTCAAAATCCCATACAATGCACTAATAGAGACAAGTAGAATAAAAGCTGAAACTTCTTTCAAGCAACAACAAAACTTATTCTTAAATCTTAATATTATAGAAGTATCTTACGGAATTCATACTTTAACAGAATACCTGATTTACAGAACGTGTTAGGCAATTGGCATCCCAATCTCTCCAAAACAAAATCAAACGACGAAAAAAGAAAAAAAAAAAAAAGAGTTAGTTTTACCTTATAAAACCAGGGATCATGGAGAATATTAATGCCATGCTTATGAACAATACAGGACCCAAATATTGCCGTTGAGAATTACCTCGTAAATCGGATCAAAACCAAAGATAAGTGAATCCATTTCTCGATCAATCACAGCACCCATGTTCGATTCTTAAGACTCTCCTAGAACAACTGAATGGGATATCATTTTGGAATGAAGAATTTAAAACTTGGAGAACGTTTAAAACAATTGCTCAAATATCAGCCCAAAGTTGGAGTCTAGAATTGGATGGATACACAATTAAGAGGACTAAATTAAAGATTTTTCACCAATGTTATTAAAACCGGACCGAATAAAGAACCGGCAAGGCTGGAGTTCGTGGTTTGACCGGATTCAACCGAATTTTTTTCTTTTTTTAAAATATTATGATTATTATAATTTTTTAAATACTACTATATAAAAATTAAAAAAATATTCATCAAACATTAAATATATATCACAAATATTCTAATAATAAGTTACAAAATATAATTTTAATTTTATTATTATATGTGATTAATTATGAATTTTTTAATATCATATGTTAGAAATATAAAAATACAATCATATCATGAAAATAATTTCATGTTTAGATGGAATACTAATGAAGTAAATACAAAAAATATTAACCTTGCATATATGAGTATAATTATATTTAATTATAATAAATTCAAATAAATAATAAGTATATTAAATTATTAAGTGATATTTTTAGAATTTAAAAATCTAATTTTTTCAATAAAATAAATAATAAATATTATATATATATATATATATTAAATTTTTATTATTTATTTATTCGGAAAAAATTAGTATTTTAAATTTTAAAGATATTACTTAATAATTTAATATATTGTTAGAATGATCCAAGTAGATAATAAGTATATTAAATTATTAAGTGATATACTTAAAATTTAAAATATTAATTTTTTCAAATAAATAAATAATGAAATATATATATATATATATATATATATATATATATATATATATATATATATATATATATATATATATATGGGTGGGTGGGTGAAAATATACAAAAAATAATAATTTTTTATACTTTTTAGTAAAAAAATCCGGTTCAATCCGGTTTTTTGCTAATTTAATTTTCAATAATTGAATCAAGCGGTTCAACCGGCTGGTCCTTCCGATTTTAATATCTATGTTTTCCATAATGTGAACTCATATCAAGAAAGTACTAAAAAAAGCATCATCTCATAAAAATCTAGGCAACACTGTACATATCACAAGAACTCCACAAAACAGTGCTAATTGATCAGTTCAAATACAAAAATAAACTTACAGTTTGCTGCAAAATGTATCCCCTGTTGGCTTCATCGACGATAGTGTACAATCCAGGATTGTTGGAGTCAGATTCCTTGGGTTCAGACACCATTGAAAACATTCCAAATTGATTCAGATCATGCAAATGATGACCATAAGCAATAATACATCAGTCTGATCTGCTAATGGAGGCATACTGCACCATTTCTTTGTCTCAGTGTCAAGGGAAATTGTATGAGTTGCAGCTCTTCTGCACTGAGGACCATACTGTCCTGAGACAATATATATGTACCTTCCATCATCAGGCACCCCTAGATGTGAATGTGCCATGTCCTCTGGGATATCAAACCTTTCTCCCCATGAATTATCAGTAAAATTGTATACATCAACACGAGAGTGCAACAACAAGGCATAAACAATGGTCAGCAGCAATAAAATGTACTGAAGTATTGTTTATTCATGAGACCTAATTCACGTAAGGGTTCGCAATAAACCATTGTTGCAAATCAGTGTAGTTGAGAATTATGAAGGATTCATACATGGTCAATAGTGCCGTATCCTGCAAATACATATAAAAGGTTCTTGATCTGAATTGAATAGCCGCCAAGACCCCGCGCTGGTGCTGATGGCATCTTCTGCCATTCTGACTCTGGTGCAGGTAAATCAGCAAGAGTAGCTGATGATTTTCTCCCGGAACCAGCTCGGCTGTCTTTTTTCCCCTTCAGACCTTCTTTCTACAAATAAGAAGTTATAAGGAGAAGATCAATTTTAAAAATTGACAAATGCCCCATATCTTGTTTACAGAAAGCCAAAAGAGAGAGAGAGAGAGAGAGAAGGTCATTTCTGATCTATGAGAGGAGAAACCAGCTAAAATAAAAAATACCCTACTCATTGTCTTGAATCCTGAACCAAAATCCCCAACTGAATTATTATAATTTAGTTAAGATATACTTCTAATATTCATCACCGAAAAATATTAGAGTAATAACACACCTCATAAACTAAAATGTTTCACTTTCCCATCTTCCTCAGTTTTCCCGGAAACCGAACAAGCAAAACCATGTTCACACCCATTAAAAGGAAAACCGAGACCCATACAATTGCATCCACCTGATTGAAGAAACTCAAAATAATACTAGGAATGAGATATCAATGAATCAAAATCAAGCGGCTAATTAATTGAAAAAAAAAACTTATAATCTTTGTTAGCAGCGGTATTGGGAACTAAAAAATTCCCAGATTTGTCAAGAGCCAAAGTGGAGGAAATGGATCGACAAGCAGAAGAAAGAGAGGAAGAAGAAGTCCATCAGATTTGTCTTCTTTTTTTTTTTTTTTTCAATATACAACCACCTAGTCGCTGAAATTTAAAATTAATGTTAATCACAAGTTAACGTTGAATTGCACGGTGGAGACTATTTAAAATTTTAAATATAATATGTTATATTCGCCAAAAATAAATTAATATAAAGCTGAAGGAAATTAAAAATTATAGGTAGATTATAAACGGAATTGAGGTCAGAATTTTTGGGTATGTATACATTTTAATCAATTAAAAAATGACATATGCAACTCTATTATCATATTAGTTGTTTGTTATCAATTGAATTTTTCTATTTGGAATAAAAAATTAAATAATATATCTTGGTTAATTTTCAGATATAATAATTATTAATATGTAATTATAATTAATATTCATTTATATATTGGGACATATTTGTAAATATTAATAAAGGGCTTAATTGTAAGAATTAATTTGGAATTAGATCAAAGTGCAAACATACATTTTAATTCCAAATTGAAATAGGAAAGAGTGACAATTCTAGTACATAAATGCAATGAAAATCATACGGTTTGTGTACTGAAAAAAAAAAATGTGCTCTGTGAAATCAGTTGTCAAATGTGTTTCTGCTTGGGATGGCTACATATCAGCTCTTATATTCTGCATATCCAGTGCATGTTGTCGTTCTATTTCAGCTATTCGTCTCTGTGTCTCAAGACCTTTATACTCAAGAAAAGCATAGCTATTGACATGTGCATTATTCGGAAGTAGCAATTGATTGATTCCAACTGTTATCATTTTTGCCCTCTTGCCGTCTTCCAGGGCAGCCTTTGGTGTTTCCAGCCAACGAACCTTAAACCTACACTGGCAGAGGTTTTCTTGGTGCTGATTCATTACGTCCACAATTGTAGCTCGCCGGTATTCCCTCAACCTCCCATTAGCATCTCGGAATGCACAACGGACTGTCATGCCAAGATTAACTCTCGTGCCAGAAGTAGCAGATGGACAATTAGCAGCCGTGCCTCTATAACTCCGTGCTCGGATTCTTCTTTCCAATGCACATCTTCGCCTAACACTGGTCAAGAAGCCAGAAGGAAAGGTCTGAATCTGCTGGCCAGGATTGTCGCTACCATAAATCACCTCTAATGAACCTTCGCGACGGTTGCACCTGAGCCGGGCATCGTACCACCGGCCGTCATCTGCCCTAAACTCCACCTCGTTACCCTTAATTTCTCCTTCTCCTGTAAAATCAGGAACTTACACTCCAATCAGATTTCCGAAATTGCTCAAATTATGGAAGTTCTGTTTATTTGTACAAATTGAAAGACTCACCTAGCAAACTTTCCCCGTCGGCTTGCATTTTCGATGGTTATATTTGCGGAAATAGCTGATTCTTTTCTAGCTGAAATTGAACCATCAAAAAAAATAACGTTAATTTCCAACGAATAAAGCCAAAAACGCTTCATAAACAATAAAATCCATAATAACAGAAACTTAACTTGCAATTTCTTGAACAACAGTTATATTGATTAGGCAGCAAACAAAGAGAAAGCAACAGCTATATTGACATATCAAGCATTATCATATCACCTGAAGCAATGAAGAACAGAGTAGCTTCGGTTCTCGTAGTTGTAGAGCAGAGAGAGAGAGAGAGAGAGAGAATAATCAGGTGAGAGGAAATGAGAAAAAAATTGGAGGGAAAGAACAAAAAAGCATGTTTATTCGAAAATCCGTTTCAAAACACACTTTTATAACTGAATCGCCCTTGCTTTCTCTCCGGTTCTCTCCAGTGTCCGGTAGTGTAAATGTTTCTCATTTACAACTATACCCTTAATACTAGCTTTTCCTGCTTTCTCTCCTGGGGAAATTTCTGTTATTTCATTATTAGTAGGTTCACTTCTCCGGTGTTAAGATCTATTTGGACCCCACCTATTAGGCAACATAAGACGTGGATTGTGATTACAATATCCTTAATAAGGGATATGGAATGTAATTTGGAATATTTCTTAAGGTTAGTTTTGAAATACAAATTTGTTAACCACCCCAAAATTGATGGTTTATAAAACTTATCAAAATTCATGTTTTTTTAAACCGTGACATTACCGTAATAAATTATGACCATCCCATGAAAGTTATTCCAAATAGGAATGATTAATTTACCATACCATATAAAATCACAACTTACTATAAAATAAGTAAAGTGTTCACTGGCAGTATAAACACTTGAGTACTAAAGCATGAAATCCTTTTCAGTTAATCGTAATTTTTATTTTTTTGATTACCAGATCAATAAGGAAATACTTTTATTCAGTGCACATATATGGTGCCCCAATTTTGGACATTTGATCATAAATTAAATGGTTATTTGAGGGTGTGCAATGATAATATCCAGGTGCATATAAATTTAACAGCTTTTGGTTAAGCATGGTATATCCATCTGGACCCGGGGATTTATCCAGCTGCATTTGGAAACCCGCTCTATGAATTTCATCCTGGTGAAAAGGCTTCAACAGCATGTCTCTATCAGCTTGTGAAATCACTCTAGAAGCCTTACTCAAAACAGGTTCAATGTTGCTAGAAGAACTCCTCGCAAACAGCCCTTCAAAATAGCCTTTAGCCAAACCCCCTACCCCATTTGAATCTCGCACCCAAACACCGTTGTCGCCTTTCAAGGCATCAATATGATTATTCCTCTTTCGAGCTGAAACAAACAAGTGAAAAAAATCTAGAATTTGTATTGCCATTTTGCAGCCATAGAATCTTCGAGCGTTTAAATTGTCTTGCTCCATCAGTCTAGGAAGCTTATTTCTCAAGGCATTTAACTTCAGCAGATTTTCTTCCGTCATTTTAATTTGTTTTCGGTAATCATTGTTCAAAATTCTAACTCTCCGCTGCGCCGCTTATTTTTTCAATAACCCCATCTGCAGTCACCGTATTCCGGCCCCATTGATATAATATCACCAACACCAAGTTCCAGTAACCAGGAATTTTCAAATCTAAAACGCTTACTTCTCCATGTAACAAAATTAACATCTGCGTTCACCAAAAGTGGTGAGTGATCCCAGTAGGGAGAAATTAAAATAGACAAGAAGCAGGAAGGAAACACATTAAACCAACCTGTCATTGTCATTGCGCCATCCAATTTTTCACGGAAAACAGTCACTACCAACTCGTCTTTCCCAATAAAAAATACAGTCATTACTCGCAAATCCTTTAGGTCACAATCCTCCACAGTTCGACGGAAACCATTGCAAAGAACATTCGGATGATCAGCTCCCCCACTCTTCTCGTTAGCCATAACCATATCATAATAGTCACCCACACAAAGCCACGACAGAGAAATCAAACCAGATAAAAACCTCAAAAGCTCCCACGATTCCCTCCGTCTGCTACACTCAGGGCACCCATAAAAGCCAGAAAGATGCCACTTATTACCATCAATTAAAGTCTCAGCAAGAAAAAGAACATCAGGCTTTCAAACATGAACTAGCTCCTTAAGATCAAGAACTGCACGAGGATTGCCAAAACCCTGGCAGTTCCAAGTTAGGATGATCATGGCTACCGGCACGCCTGATCAGGTCCTGTCGATTAAGATGGTGCGTTGGTCTTGCCTGGCAAAACAACTGCTAACGAATCCTTATAACTGGAAATGGTAGAAGCTAAATCCTTCCTGGGCCCCTTCTTTCCTTCAGCCTACCTTTATAGGATCGTCCTCTTCCACACACCCCCACTAACAATCTATAAGCCCACATTCCACAGGCCCATTATCATGTTCCATCCAGTTTGAACATGAGATATTAATATTATGCAGCACAGCCCCTATATCAATGCCCTTTGAATAAGACCCCATATCATCTGTATCTCGCCAAACACGTACATTAAATTGGTGGGGTTCAAATTTGAACGGAAATTTCCATTATCTTCACGTAACCAATGACTCACCACCAATAAGGATCCCCGCTTCTCCGCCTTAATTGACAATCCCATTCCATTTTTAGGTTTCTTCCACCCCCTCTAACTTTATGACGATGACGAAAGCATTCCGAGTGGCCAAGACGACCACAAAAAATTCTTGAACTCTCATATTGAAACTCACATGCAATAGACCTCTGTGCCATCTTTCAACGTCAACTTCTTCTTACGTTTTAAAGTTTTGCGAACAGCCAAACGAACCCCAACTCGTATAATGTCACTTCTCCCTTTGGTAATAAATTTTGATTCATAATCTTAAGAACTTACGAGCAAAATTACCAAATAGAATGGCCATTTGTTCAGACATCAAGCTAGGAGGTAATTTATGAACTTGCATCCAAATATCCGAATAAACAATAGGGACCGTAAGTAGGTCATCTCCCTTGGCCATCTTATGAATTACCTGTAAATGGTTGTTTAAAGTCCACAGCCTCCCTTCACAACTTGATCTATATCAACATCAAAAAAAAAAAAAAGAAAAAAGAGTAGGAATAAGTACATGTTCTCCCCTGCCTCCTTAATGTTGATACCTCCAAGAGGGTACCAGATCTTTGCGAGGTAATGCGCATTGATGGAAAGTGAATAAAACTCTCAGTCAGAAAATGACCTAACCTTTCTGATTCTGCATGTTCTACCCCTACTATCGCATCCACTTGCAAGCCTTTTCCTCCTCTTCGGATAAGTAACACAATCAAATCCTATTCCATTTTGCTATGCCAAACCACAGCACGAAATGACGAAGCAAAAACAAACCAAAAACCATAACAAAATGGTAATCACATACGTGCTACAAGAGCAGACATTCAAGAGAGGGAACGTGCCAACAGGCAGACCCTTAATAAAAAAAATGGAATATTTTTTTAGATAAAGTTTCTTGTTAACTACATGTTAATTTGACCCATAATTACCAAACCTATATCTAAATTACACAAAACTAATCAAAAAATTATGATGAAAATCACTAAACTTACTACTTATACAGCAAAAACATTTTAGCCGATTTCAGATAAAAATCAGCTTACACATCGCATCACCATCTTATGCACATGCATCATCTCAACTCCTACCATCATGTAATCATGCCACTTGACATATTAACCACATCAGCTGATACGTGGAAATGTCAAATAAGTATATTGCCACGTTAGCATGCCAAGTGTACACAAATATTCAATTTTGTATTAAATGCCAGTTTGGCTTTTCAATGAAATTTCATTTCCCTTTCAAATATGGAAAAAAGAAAGATCAAATCAAATCAACTTCTACAATATCCTTCTGCTTTTTAGCCTCTGTTGATTTTCTTTCAAATTAAGAAATTTTATCAACTACCTTATCTTTGATAATAAATTATAAAACAAAACAAAACAAATAAATTGTTTTTGAAAGTTAACACTCTTTAGTCTTTAGGGGTAAGCTTTTTTAATATAGTGATAGGAAGAATCTTATCTCATAAAATGAGAAAAATCTGTATGTTAATAAATATAAATTATTAGATAAAAAATATATATATTTGTCATTGAATAGTATAAATTTTTATTTATACTTATATATTTAATATACCAAATCACCTTTCACATTAAAAAAAAATTATTTTGAGACTAGGAAAGATCTTCTAGTCGTCTCTGATATTGTAATCATATGATCCCTGTAAAACATTGGTTAATAAAATATTCTATTTTCTATTTCAAACCTGTTTTAGAAGTGTTAAATAACTTTTGTATTGTCTTAGTTTTTTCAACCCTTTTCCACCATTATTTTAGAGTAATAATTTATTGCTAACATGTACTCCTTCGTTTTTTTTTTTATCTATCACTTTTGAATAAAATTTAAATTATATTTATCTATCACTTTTAAATTTTTAATATAATTTAATTTATTTTTTTAATTTATTTTTCTTTTTTAATAAAATCAAAATCAATCATATTTGATAATTTAATCTTAATAACGTAATTTAATATTAAATTTAAATTTATTTATTATTTTTTAATCCTAATAAAAATAATAAAAGTAACTGATAAAAAAAAATAAAAGAAGCAATACAAACATTTAAATCATCAGATAAATGCGCTATCATATGATACACCATCGGATCACTCAAGTCTTCTAAATTATTGGATAAACGTGCTAGTCTCGTTGGATCACCCACGTTTATTTCTTCGTAATCCCTATTAATCTAACGAACAATTAAATTATCGAGTCATGTGATCGAACGATCTAACTACGTGGAATTATTGAGTCATGTGATCGGACGATCTAAATACGTGCACACCACATTAATATATACTATCTCATTGCAATATTTTAACATATCTCCCTATTACAAGAAAGGCTTTCAATATATATATATATATATATATATATATATATATATATATATATATATATATATATATATATATATATATATATATTCTTGAAAATTGCAAGTGCCGGAAATCAAAATATTTTCCCCTCTATTAAAAGAAAAAGGACAAAAGATGCTGACTTATAATGACCACAATGGACCATAATTTTAGTTGTGGAATTGACAATTCTCAATAAGTGGGGTCCCGCGCCTAATCAAACCTTTCAATTTTCAGCACACACAATAGTTTATAGCAAATGGGAATGCACCATTATTTGGCAACTATCCCCATCATTTAAAAAAAAAATCTAAAAAAATTGATAGAAGAAATTGATATTCAAGGTGTGAATTGGTTTCAGATCTCTTGAATTGGTCCAAATTCTACACTAAAAAACAATTAATTTTTAGCCTGCTAACTTTGACACAGAACAGAGAATGTTAATAAACTCATAAGATCATTGCTATTCATCACAATAGGAAACACAGAATAACAAATAAACAAAGATCAACTTATATACTCATAAGCTGCAGCAGAACATGATAAATAAGCAACAAAATGAATTCATATCTACTAAGAGTCACCATCTCATCAACAGACCTACTACAAAGCAACAACCCAAAATGCCAAACTACATCAAATTAGTTCCTCATATCATATAAACTGATCCGCTCCGAACCAAAATGATATCATATTTACTTAGAAACTAGAGAATGATGCAATTAGTAGACCAATGGCTAGAGATCCAATAGAGATTGATATAGCATGAGAACCTCCGGTCCCCGGAGCCGGTGCTGCTGCTGGTGATTGTACACTTGCTCCGGCAGGCACTGTTGGTGCACCAGCAGCTGTGGTAGGTGATGGAAATACACCTGTGAAGCCAATTAACAATTTTTTTAATACAAGTAATCAACTTGATAAGTAAAGAAAAACTGAACAAATAATTGTTACATTCCATTCAACAAAACACAACACAGGAAATCAGAATCTAGCTAATGGAGTCTTTCATCTTCCTTTTTGTTCGTATTAATCATGATCAGTTGACAATGTGTTTACACATAAACCAAAAGACTCTGAAATGTATTCTCCTAGTTGCTTAGCAGAGATATAGAAAGACACTAGCCAGATAATCCATTTCCTTTTAGCTCAATATCGTCATAAATTACCAACCCAGGTAAGGATTAAACAGATAACAGAATCAAAGATCAGATACTTTATTTTCAAATGCAAGTCTAAAATTGAATGGCTTTTTGTCTCAGTTTCAGGCTATTTTCAATTTCTTCCAATCTGAAGTAACAAAGAAACCACATTTAGCAAAATTTAAGGAACTATGATTTTTTTAATGCAATAAAAACCAGAGGAAGATATTCAGTTTATTTAAAAATAAACACCAAAACAAATCAGAGAATTCTGAAACAAACAAACAAACATCCTTACGACAGCATTCATCTGCATGTACACAGATTATACAATATGCAGATCAGTAATCTGAGAGAAAAAAAAAAAACCATATTATAATAATACAAAACCCATTATTAAAAAAAAAATCTTTAACAATAAAATAAACAAGATCAGGGTAAGAACATACCAGGAGCACCAGCAGGAGCCAAAGTACTCACTAAAAAAATTAAAAAGAAAAAAAAAAGCAAAAAAGTTAGATTAAACCCCAAAATCAGCCAAAAAAAACAAAACCCAGAAAGAAAAAGAACACTAACATCCGCAGTTGGAAACAGAAGGGGCATGGAGCTTGCAAGCAGAAGGTAAAGTTAGAGCCTTTGTGACATTCAAAACCACACCCAACTGAGCACTACTCTTAAAAGCCTCGCACAGACACTCAGCATCTGTTTTCAAAACAGTTTTCAAGCCAGAGCAGCAATTCCCTTCAGGCTTTGTTGAGGTACTTCCATTAGACACAAAAGACAAACAATCAGCCATGTTTAACACCAAACTGGAACAATCCACAGCAGGAGCTGGAGCACCGTGGTGGTGCCCTGCACCATCGGCGATCACCCAGATTGAGAAGATGCAAACTACACTCAAAATGAGATTTGAAGCCATTTTGGAGCAATTGAAAGAGGCAATTGAAGTGGGTTTGGCTTAGAATTTGAAGTGAGATAAATAAGGGCTGGGACAATGAAGATTGAAGAGAGAGAAAACGCTATTTTTTTAAAAAAGAAGGGCAGAGGGAGAAGGCATGTGGAAAGGAAAGTCGGTGGAGTCATATATCGGACCCTACACGTGGCATTCATTTTTCATTTTCGAGATTTTAATGGGATTTATAAAATCCTGAGATTCTATTTTCCATTTATATATCAAAAAGAATTTGAAAATTTCCTGTTTTTATTAAATGCGTTTTCTAAATATTGAAAGAGGTGTAATTTACCTTTTATAACACAATTCACCAGCGGTTCATATTGGCATGTACTAAATTAATATTTATAATTAAAATTTAAAATTTTAATTTTAATAATAAATAAATTGAAGATTTTACTCTTTCTTTTTTTTACTTTTATTATTTTTGTTAGAATTAAAAAATAATAAATAAATTTAAATTTAATATTAAATTATATGATTAAAATTAAATTATTAAATTTAATTAATTATAATTTTATTGAAAGAAAAAAATAAATTAAAAAAATAAATTATATTATATTATATTAAAAATTTAAAAATAATAGATAAATAAAATTTAAATTTTATTTAAAAATAATAAATAAAAAAATAAAAATTAAATTGATTAATCGATTCAGTAGCATATTAAATATTCATTTGCGTTATATGTAATATTTGAAATTTGAATGAAAGTTTGAATGAAGTGCAAATAATTTGGATGGAAAATTCAAAATAAAACAAAGCGTATGCAGATGTACTTATGGAGTGAGGCAATGATGATAAGACCTGCCCTATCTAGAAATTAATTGCCAATTAATTGATCTAATTACAACTGTCATGTAAAATAAAAGTAATTATATAATATAAATGTAATTTTTTTATATTTTTTATGTCTATTTTATTTTGTGAATTTATTATTAATATGATCAGCTAATAATTTCAAATATTCGATGAAGATAAAAAAAATAATTTCTTTTATTTTATTTATTTATTATTTGTGAGTGTGCTTGATGGTGAAAGGAAGCAAAGGACCACTCGCTTGCATTCAGACTCACATTCACATGTTTCCCCACTTTCTATGCGTTGCTTAGTGAAATTGTTTTGGAAACTCGGAAGATGACGTTTACAGTGTTAAATTTCAGTTACTGTTTTGACTACCATATTTCTTTTCTTCTCTTTTTTAAGTTAATTTTACTGTATTGAATTTGACCATTACTATGGGTGAGTATGGCATTACTACGAGTGAGTATAGATCGGTTAATCGATCAATTAATAAATTTATTAATCAATTTATTAAATTTGATTAATTATCATATTAATTTTAATTTTTAACTTTATTTTTTAAATCGATTTATTAATTAACCACTAAAAAATTTTAATATATAAATTTAATAAATTATATAATTTGTAGTATTATTTTTAATAGTTAAAAATGCTTTAAAAATGAAAAATATAAATTAAATATAATATTCATTAAAAAATCAAAATAAAAATAAAATTTTCATAATCAATTATAAGAATTAAATATATTCAATATAAAATTAACAATAAAGTGTTAATTATGCACATATAATAATAATAAGAAGAAGAAGAAGAAAAAGAAGATAATTTTAATGTTTATTTATTAAAAAAATGTTAATTAATAATATTTTAGAAAGTTATATATCATGATATTTATAAATTACATAAATATTGAAAAATATAAGTGTGAAATTTAAAATATAATTTATAAAATGTATATAGATCGGTTATCGATTTGGTTCGGTTAACCGTCGAGTTTTAAAGTAAAAACTATCAATCTAAATTTTCGGTTTGGTCAACATAAAAATCGGTTCGATTTTGAATTGATTTTTTGGTTAATATAAATTTCAGTTTTTTTTCTCACCTCTAACTACAGTGAAACTAGACACTAATTTATCATGTGGAATTTTTTTTTCCATAATTTATCTCTTTTTTTAAAATCAGAGGAAATTTGTTAAAAAGAATCAGCCATAAAAACTGAAACAATACAATTAGGAGGAAATAAATATCAAAAAACAAAGCCTGACATAGAAATAGCTGGTCGAATTAAATGATGAGCAATCATATTCACATATCTCTTAACAAATTTAACACAGATATTTGATAAATAACTAATAATAGACTTACAATTACTAACTATAAGCTCAAAATCTGACATATTACATGATAACACCCTAAAAAACAAATCAGCAGCCCAATATCACAAAAATAGGGCCCAAGAAAAAGCCCACCAAGATCCCTACAATTAAAAAGGAAGATCCTGCAATCGAGGTTGTCCGATCGGATTGGATAGTTCACTGACAGGGCCTAGTACACGCCACTGTCCCATCATCGCTGCCTACGAAAATAGGTTATGCTTGCCACAGAAATAAGGATACTATAGCGCACACTGCTTCAAGCTTTTCCAGACTATAAATAACAGATTTCATTTCAAGAAGGCAGACCCATCTAACTTTTTCTGGTAAATTAGCTAGTCTATTCTCCTTTACCCGATAGCTAACTTAAGCATCGAAGTGCTGAAGCCCGGATACGTCGGACCAAGCCTCATTGCAGGTACTCACGCATGGAGGACCGATCGGATCAACCTTTCCCTCTTAAGCCCATTGTAACACCCTTCTCGGAACAGTCTTTTCCGAAGCGAAACTTAGCCGAAACCGGTACGGATTTTTTTTTCTCTACCGAACAATTCGAAACATTTAAAATACTTTTTCATTAATTCCAGAATCAAATAACAATCTTATAACAATTAAAACAAATATCATATCGAAACTTATACTGTCCATACATCCAAGACAAATAAACATACATTCTAAAAACAGTTCGAGCTTTTACCTTAATAGTCTAAGTATATACATGCCAAAAGCTTATTCTAACGAATACAAAAATCTTCTTTTCCGATCTGGTCCTTCAATGTACTATGCTACCGCAACGCTTCAGAACCTACACGCAGTAAACTCTACGTGCTGAGCATTAAATATGCCCAGTGGTGACTACTAATCCAAGAATTTCCCAAAAATAAGCATAATTTCGTTAATTTATGCTTCTACTATTCTTATTACATTAGGCATTTTCTTTTATTTCCGTCATTACTAATCTTGTTGTTATTTCATATTCTGATAACTATTAGTCCTTGGTTTTTTAAACTTTTAATTTTACTTTGTAGAATCTTCTTTAAGTGGATTAATATCATATTTACCTTTATGTTTACGTTAATGTGCACTAAAACTTTTACTTGTAGTAATACTGTTACTTATTTTCTAGTCATATCAATTTAATTACCATATTATTTAACGATGTGAATTGGTACTCGTGTCTTTACTAGTACCAAAGTAAATTACTTAAATTCTTGGTGTACGGTTCAATCGTGTGATCTGTACTCTAATTATACTTCTTGTTGTCATTCTTTTATTTTTGCTTTGACTTTTAACTAATAAATACATTACTAATTAAAAGCTTTTAAGCTTTATTGCAAAGCGATATAGGTATTTCGGGATACTTTGCAGTCAATTTCTCTTTCTTTCATATACCTATATATATATATATATATATATTATTTTCATTCAACTATTTATTAAGACGTATATCTTTTATTTCTTTTCATCGGTCAATTATTGTGTCTTTCTATTGTGTTACTTTTCGAATAACTTTTCTTTCAAAAAAATGTTACGTAACTAATACATTTGCTTCATGTCAAAATCATCACTTTTTAACTCTAAACAGTAAATTAATATGGTTTTCCGGACTCGTCATTATTTTTACAGTAATAATTAGAATAAGAAATACCACTTAATCAAATTATCTTTTTCACGTAAAACAAAATATATTTTAAAATCCTTATAAAAGCTTTCTTTTCTTTTGCTGACTAATTAGCTTTTCAGAAATCTTTACAGATTTATTTTAACTTTACATTTTCTTTCAAACGAATCATTAAACAGTACTTATTCATTCATTTCAATATGCCCCTAGTACAATATAACAGGTTTCTCACAAAGGATACTCGGGACTGGACCCGAATGTCCCACTAAACAGATAGAGAAATGATCTCGAAAGATCAAGTCTCACAGAGCAGAAACAGAAACAGATACACTTTCACTTTCACTGAAGCTATGGAGATCAACGATCCCACCCATAGCTAAGCAAGTCGCCATGACTTGCACCGCGGTACAGAGATGTTCCTATGGCTAGCCAATTATATCCAAAACAAGAATCATAATACATGTCTATCGCTAAGGGCAAACATAATCAATTACCTTTGTAAACGTTCTTGAACATTTAAAACTCTTTAATTTCTTTCTTTTATCCCTTTGTACGTTATATCCTGATTAAATACACCCTTTTAGTATTTTTGGCTTTTCAATAACTTTTGTCTTTTCTTTCATTTTATCTTTTCAAGTCACTATTGTGAATTATTCGTTAATAATTCACTCAAACACTTGGACTTTTCAATTTTTTTATACAAATTCTGACTTTTCTTTTATTTTTCTTGTATAATTCTTTACGAATCATTTTTCAATACTTTTAGGCTTGACGTTTTTACAGTTTTTCCTTTTTCAGTTCAATTTTTCAATTATTCGATATGCCGACTTTTATTTCGTCGGCGACTTAATTTTGTAATTATTAACTCTTTTAATACTTTTTGTTGACTAATTTATTTTGATAAATTAGTCACATTTTTATGTTTCTACTTTTTATTCAAGTAGGAACGCTATTAATATAATTTATTATTTCATAACTCAAAAATACATAATTTAACTTTTTCTATCGATTTATTCATTTCAAATTCATAATTACGATTTTGCCATTATAATCATTTATTTTCATGTTTATTCTATAATTTCTTCCTTTATTCATCTTTTATTATTTATTTTACCATTTCTGGTAAAATTTCATTTTAGTCCTTATATCATGAAAATTTTATCTTTTAATACAGATAATTCTCTAAAATTACCATTTTACCCTTGGTACACATTTCTTACTTATTTTCATGCGTTAATTACCTACTTTGGCAAAATTACCATTTTGCCCCAAACTTTTTATTTTCTTTCATTTAAGTCCTTTTTGTATTAAAAATTTATTTTATTTTTCTGTTATTTACGTATTAATTCTTTTCCATCATTTTCATTTATTTATGAATTATTTTTCAATAATTCATTATTCTTCTTATTTTTACAACCTAAAAATTATTTCGAAGAATTCGATGGTTGACTTTTTATTTCTTATCATTGACATTAATTTATTTTCACATTAATTCATCACTTTTGTCATTTTTATATAATTATGCCTTAAAAATTCAATTATTTTCATTATAAATATACACATAAAAATTCCAATAAAATTCTAATAAATTCAATAAATTCCCATAAAATTTATTTAGGCATTATTTATTGGTTACTATCATTTTTCATCAAAATAATCGTTTAATTCACAATTAATCACAATTTTCATTCAATACATACACTATACATAACCTTTAAAATTTTCAAATAATTTCTAATTATTTTCTAAAAATTTATAGACATCAATTATCAAGTCTATTATTAATTTAAGCTACCATACATTATTTTCATGCATTTTTTCTTACTATTTCTTCTCACTAAAATTCGGCCACCATTCCTTTTTCTACCTTAAAATTTTTCTTTCTTTCATTTTCACTTTTCATTCATCATTTCTCTAGTCTAATTACAATAACTACATCACAATTACATCAATTAACAATATTGCACATTTTTATCTTATTTACATAACCAAGAAAAATTCATATTAAATGGAAAATTAAGGGATTTGGTAGTCACTTACCTCTTTCCATGCTTTATCTTCCTAAGGCTTCCTTTTCCATGCCTTAAACCAAGGAAATCCTTTCATCTCCATGAAAAACCCAAGGAAGCCAAATTCTTCATCAAAGAAAACACTATGATATCAACCTTTTTAGCTCAATTTAACCACAAAAATGGATTCTAGGCATCTAAAACTACTTATAGATACCCTTAAATAAATTTAAAACCTTGAAAATTTCTTACCTCATTTTGATACATAAACCTTTCCCTCTTGATTTCTCTTGCTTCCTTCCTTCAAATCAAATGATTGAGGCTTGAATAATCATCTAGAGGGATGAAACTTCATCTTTTATCTTGAAGTTTAGGGGAAATTTTGAGTGAAAGAAGAAGAATTAAAAGAGAGAAAGTGGAAAGCTTACATTCGGCCACCAAAGGAGAGGAAGATGGAGCCAGCAAAATCTGGAGATTTCTACAGATTTTCTCTCCTTTTATATCTCTCAAATGGGCCTAATTAAGGGCTTAACTAATGGGCTTAACTCAAGTATAAAATTAAGCCCATTTTAAGTCATTTTGGGCCCAAACCAAAATATCTATCTTCCTCACTTCAAATTACTTCAATTTTAATTCCATTATTCTTAAAACATCGAAAATAGGTAGGACGTAAATTTTCGACTCAATCGAAATCCGTTATCGATCCGATTCAAACTTATCGGTCCGATTCGACAACTATCGGTGTCACCGAAAAATTCAATTCTCATTACCAAAATATTCTACATAAAAATTCATATAGGCACGCAAATTCTGGCAATATTCGGAGTTCGTTTACTATTTTTAATTATTTATGCAAAATCAAGTCTCCTTCCATATCAAGGAAATTGACTCGCTACCTTTTTTGTATTTTTGACTTTTGGAGTTCCATTTGACCTCAAATTCACTTCAAATTTTAACTCTTGCCTCACCATGACTATTCCTTTCAAATGATCCAATAAAATATTTTTCACTTCCGGGTCCGATTTACGGCCCGGGTGTACTATTCACCATCAGAATTTACTGTTCACGGCCAGACCGGTGTTGAGGCCATTACACCCACTTTCCACCACTTCTAGGCAAGAGATATCCATCTCCACGATAATTTCAAAATTATCATTTGGTGCTTTCGTTGAGAGTCAAACTCAAGAGCAAGAAGGTCCGAGTTCTATAGCTCACTAGCAACACACAGACTCACCGTCAGATGGCGAGTACATGAGGCTTCCATGAAAGTCTTCGAGACTACATGAGAAAATGTCAGATGGCAAGAACGCGAGGTTTTCATGAAAGTCTTTGAGACTGCATGAGAAGCCGTCGAGTGGCGAGCGCAAAATCCCATAAAGAAAATAAGAGGATTCGCAAACCCCCACAGAGATCTCGCAGAACACGTAGACACTTGAATAAGTAAGAAAGGAATTCGAAGACTAAAAAAAGGCAAAAAACTAAGCGCCAAGGCTAAAAGGAGGCGAAACATCCCTCCTCTGGTCTAACGCACAAAGGCAGTACGGGAGTCTCCAAATCAACGTACTGGGAAATATTTTGGGGAGAAGAAAATGGTCACCCCCCTCTCCGTCTATGTCTCCAGACAAATCAGGTAAAGCCTGATACCAGAACCAAAGATTGCTTGGGAAACGCTTCTCCTTTCACAAGCCCACCCAATGCAAAGCTACTGAAAAAAGGAAGTCGGATTGGAGAAGAGAGACCCCGAACGAAAAACAGCACCGGCACCATGTCCTGTGGACGAAGACAAGTGGAGGAAGTGCTTCCCAAAAAGAGGAGAGGACATGAAGGAGCACATCCCTCTTCCTGATGACTCAAGGAGGGGTAAAAAAGAACTCATATAAGTCATACGGAGAAAGAGGCTAAAGTGAAGAAGGCTTTAAAAGACGCATCCCCTTTTCAAAGAAAGAATGCAAAGTTGATGAAATTAACGAAAACGTGTGCTGTCCCGATCAAAAGATCGACGAAAGCACACACTGCCCTTATCAAAAAAGATCAACGAAAACACTTCCTTGAAGTCATGTGCCATACCAATCGAAAGGTCGACAGAAACATGAGCCATCCCCACTAGAAGGTCAATCCAATTATCATTACGCATCAATGTAACGAAGTCAAAATAATAAGCAATTTGTTCAAAAAAAATTAAAGTTACATTTACGATTAATGTAAAAAGTGTTTATGGGAAGACCCTCCCAAGTCAAAGCTTAAAAAAGAAGCATAAAAAGCAAAAGATATGAGGAAGACCTGAATTCACAGACAAGGACTAAAGATAAACAAAAAGAGAGAGAAAGACAAAGGGAAACAAAACAACCGAATAGTCGCGGCGCTACCCTCGCTAAAGCCAGCTAGGCACACTTGGCAACTAGCCACCAGTCCTGCCATAATGGCCGATGCAAAGCAAAGAAAGTGGCCACCAAATACAACATCCACTACCCCGGATTGGAGAGCAAAGAGGCTTCCCCATAAAAATCTTATCATAGTCGCTATCCTGGAAATATATATTTCAGAGCGTGTAAGGGCAAGCAAAAAGAACGATAGACCAATCGGAGCAGCGCAAAGTCTTCTAAAAAGATAAGTACTACCCAATCATCATTACTTTAACATGAGTGGTTATCTCCTTATTAGTTTTGGAAAGTTCCTTTTTAAAGAGGTCCCAAAATATCAAGACACATAGGAAGAAGAATAAAAACAAGCATATAGAAATGTTGTAATAAAAAGAATTACATTCATTCAAAAGTATAAAATACATAGATAATGCCCTTCCTATAATCTACGTAAATAGTCTTCTTGGCGATTGGCTTCCATTCTTCTTATCTGAAAAAGCACGGCTAAAACCCCCTGCTTCCTCTCCCACAAAACAAAAAATAAAGACAAAAGAAAGGAAAAGAGAGGGAAGAACAAAAAAAAAAGGAAGAGAAGGAGAGAAAAAGGATGCTTATTACAAGAAGAGGAAAACAAAAAAGAGAACAGGGAGAAAAGAGGAAAAGGCTTCGCCGCCGCCTCAACCACCATCTCTGCAACGAGACCACCTCTCATTGCCATTTCCTGACAACAAAGCAACACCAAGATCAATGAAGAGAAAAATTCGAATACGTATCCACAATCATGATCAGGTTAAAGCCTCGAGCTAAGAGAGAAAGGCCGTCGGGATTGCAAATCGTATAACCTGATTACGCAAGCCATACTCAGACAAGAAAAGGGGTCTTTTTCATTCATCTTCCTAAAATGGTAAACTTATCGATAACACATGAAAGTCAGGAGGCCTCATGGTCAAACTCGATAGCCAGGACGTAATGGACATGAGGAAACAGAGAGATAAGAAGAAATAGAAAGGGATAACGAAGAAGAGCGGAAGAAAACCCCTTTTTATAGGCAAATCTGCTTATAAAGCATTAATGAGGGCATCACGCATTACCACATCATTAATGCACGTCCAAAAATTGAAGCATCAAAAGGGAAAATCCAACCGCCAAAACACAAGAAACGAAGCGCCCGCCATCAAGTCAAGGACATGAAGCGATGCTCAACAAATGAATTATGGATGAATGACCGATTGGAACAGCATGATCTAAAGGAGCCAACAACAAAAGATGAGTTGACAGACACGCTAATTGACAAGAAGTACTGAAGAGTTTACTAATCGCATTTACACCCCTCGAAAAATGTGTACCAAGCGAGCATGAGGCAAACAATAGCTCTGCCAGGTAATCCCGGTCCGCCCTTAAATTTTTATCGCCTATAATGTGCGTTTACAACAAATATGAAGGGAGCGACGAATCGAAGAGATACCACTCTTGGCTCGCCAGTCGCCATAGTTCCCTCAAGAGGTGCTAGCTTATCGACTGAAAAACAAAAAAGTAGCTAGAAGCATACCAGCTGAAACCCGAAAGGGGTCGTTAGGCAGATAACGTCGCAGGTAACCACCTTTCCCCCTTTACAAAATATTAACGTCCACAAATATATGGCTACAGATATAAGGAGACCAGCCGATAGAGATAGGGCTTTTACTTCATCAGTCATCAAGCCCCCGAATAAGGGAAAGGTGTATTGGCAAAGACCAGAAAGGGGCCGTTAGCGACAAAAATAGGTCATAAAATAATATTATAAAGTTATGGCCTCTCAAGGCCAATCAATTCCAGCCCAAGGCTAATGTCTTCCTAATTCCAAATGACGAACCATTCCAATCGATGCTCTTAAAGCACCTTTCAAGGCCAATCAATTCCAAGCCAAGGTTGATGTCTCCCTAATTTCGATCGACGAACCATCCCGATTGATGCTCTCAAAGTGCCTCTAAAGGCCAACCAATTCCAGCCTAAGGCTGATATCTTCCTAATTTCGATCGACGAACCATCCCGATTGATGCTCTCAAAATGCATCTTAAGGCCAACCAATTCCAGCCCAAGGCTGATATCTCCCTAATTTCGATCGATGAACCATCCTGATTGATGCTCTCAAAGCGCCTCTCAAGGCCAACCAATTCCAGTCCAAGGCTGATGTCTCTCTAAGTCCGATTGACAAACCATCTCGATCGATGCTCTCAAAGTGCCTTTCAAGGTCAATCAATTCCAGCCTAAGGATGATCTCTCCGTAATTCTGATTGACGAATCATCCCGATCGATGCTCTCAAAGCACCTCTTAAGGCCAACCAATTTCAGCCCAAGTCTGATGTCTCCCTAATTTCGATCGATGAACCATCCCAATTAATGCTCTCAAAGCGCCTCTTAATGCCAATCAATTCTAGCTCAAGGCTGATGTCTCCCTAATTTCGATCAACGAACCATCCCGATTGATGCTCTCAAAGCGCCTATTAAGGCCAACCAATTCCAGCCCAAGGCTGATGTCTCCCTAATTTCGATCGACGACCCATCCCGATCGATGCTCTCAAAGCGCCTCTTAAGGCCAATCAATTCCAGCCTAAGGCTGATGTCTCCCTAATTTCGATCGACGAACCATCCCGATCGATGCTCTCAAAGCACCTCTCAAGGCCAACCAATTCCAGCCCAAGGCTGATGTCTCCTTAATTTCGATCGACTAACCATCTTGATCGATGCTCTCAATGCGCCTCTCAAGGACAATCAATTCCAGCCCAAGGTTGATACCTCCCTAATTTCAGTTGACGAATCATTCCGATCAAAGATTCACAAGGCCAGTCAAGGCCAGCCCGAGGCTAATGTGTCTCTGATCATGCCATTTCCAAATAGAGGTCTTTTTGATATTTACCCCGTTATGATTCGCGCCTCACAAATGCAAAAATGAGTACAGCCTCCTACAATCAACAACCGCCTCAGTTGACTAGATTGGCAGAATGACAAGAGCATCGCCAATGGCGAACTCTTGTAAACAATCTGGCTACGCGATCTCCTATCAAACTATCCTGAGGGGGACATCTGATAACACCCTAAAAAACAAATCAGCAGCCCAATATCATAGAAATAGGGTCCAAGAAAAAGCCTACCAAGATCCCTACAATTAAGAAGGAAGATCCCACAATCGAAGCTGTCCGATCGGATTGGACAGTTCACTGGCAGGGCCTAGTACACGCCACTGTCCCATCATCGCTGCCTACGAAAATGGTCATGCTTGCCACAGAAATAGGGATACTGTAGCGCACACTGCTCCAAGCTTTCTCAGACTATAAATAACAGGTTTCATTCCAAGAAGGCAGACCCTTCTAACTTTTTCTAGTAAATTAGCTTGTCTATTCTCCTTTACCCAAAAGCTGACTTAAGCATTGGAGTGCTAAAGCCCAGATATGCCGGGCCAAGCCTCATTGCATGTACTCACGCATGGAGGACCGATCGGATCAGCCCTTCCCTCTCAAGCCCGCTTTTCGCCACTTCTAGGCAAGAGATATTCATCTCCACGATAATTTCAAAATTATCATTGCACATATTAGAATTTAAAGCATAAAAAGCAAGCTATGAATCTCTTTCAATGATAACCGATGAGATATTAGAGGCTTTGATCCAGCTTAAAGCTTCATGAATACTAAGCACTTCAGCCACATCAGGATCTAAAACTCCCAGCAAAGTTTTGCAACAAGCAGAGAAGAAAACACCTTGATGATTACACACCACAAACACCAAACCAGACTAGGAAGAAGCAGAAAACAAGGTTGCATCAGTGTTGACCTTCAAGAAACCAATCAGTTTCGTAACTTCTTTTAAGTAATCCAACTTTTATTATATATATATATATATATATATATATATATATATATATATATATATATATATATATATATATATATATATATATATATATAATGCAACTTTTACAATTTTTTCAAATTAGGTTTTTGAATTTAAAAAAAACTTTGAATTGATTTTTAAAAAATAACTGCAAACATTTGAATTAATTCACAACTAAAATTTTACAGTCTAAAACATATATATATATATAGATAGATAGAGAGAGAGAGCGCTAAAACCATGTGAGTTAAAAATGGACTCTGCAACAAACTTTTTTTTGTCACCAGCTTGAGAATTTAATGAATAATGTAATGACAAAGTGAATGAATGACATATCTTGCTCTCTTGGCAATTTAAGATATTGGATTATATATAATTTTACTGCAACTATTTATTTTGAAAGGTATGAATTTTCAAATTTAAAAATTTCAGTCCAATTTAAAACTTTAAATTTTTTCGATTTGATTTTTAATCTTTTCAATATTTTATTATTTCTTCAGTTTCACCATATGCAATAATTTTTAAATTTTATTTATTCTATTTCAAATATATATTTTAAAATTTCAAAAAAAAAAGAATAATTGCATATTATTTATTTTACCTTTAAATATACACTAAAAAATAATTAATAAAATAATAATAGATCACTGATAAAATTATATTTAAATAAATTATAATAAATATTTTACAAAATTAATATTAATTAATAATTTATTCAATGTATGCATGTAAAATCCTAAAAATTGCCATGTTGAATATAACCAGTAACTTAATAATAATGACTAATTTATTTCTTAAATCAGGTCATTAATATAGAATTTTTAAATTTTAAATTTAAATTCAGTTTATTAATAACTTTTTAACTGTTATATATGATAAATTAACCATTGATTATCAGTTAACTATTAAAAAATTAAACATATACACTTAAATTTTAAACATAAAAGCACTAATTCATTAAACTTTAACATCAATATGATAAAAAAAAATTATATAAACGATTTATTTTACAAGATGTTACAAAAATTAATACTAATTCATTTTCGGTTTTCAAGACAATTCATATTATTGAGAGTTTTTCTTTTTTAAATGACTATCTTTTTGAGAACAAGAATCCAAGTAAAACATTTCTATTCAATCAAAATTAACACTAGAATTGTTGTACTGTTATAATTGGTTATTATAATTGATCAATCCGAGTATTAATAATTATAAAAAAAAAATTACTTCAAAATTTAATCCATATTTTCCTAAATAAAAGGATTGATTCAAATACTTGTATATCCGCATAAACGTATTATAAGAAAACCTACAATCTATAATAAGGAAGATAAGTAATGCATAATCTATATTGAGGCGAATAGTGCTACGGATTTTCTTGCAAACTGAACATTCAACCAATACTCTCAATTTGTCTGCCATTCGGTGCACCCTGATGGTCTCAGCAATATCCCTTGCAGACGATTTAATGGGAACTTTTGTCTCTAGAATGGTTAGGATGCAGTGGTGTTTGTTTCCTTCTTGTTCATGCAAAAAAAAAAAAAAATTTATTATTATCATTCACACCCTTTTATAGATTTTCAAAATTAGCCATTTGATGTGAAATGCTTTGAAAACTTTTCTTAGAAAAACGATGAACCAAATCGGATTTGAAGAATCCAAAAATCTTCACTTTCCGTTTTACAACAGTAATGCATATTTGAAAAATAAGATAAGAAATTAAATCAATTTTTTAATTTAGGAAAAAAACCTTTAATAACGACTTTAAATGAAGAATTCAAGGGGTTTGAATATTGTGAACAGCGAAAACTAAGGCTAAAAGAATTTTATTCGTATAAAAATCTGATTCGATTCAAATGAAATAATACCAATAATTATATCAAAATATATTTATGTGCGGTGAGTGTGTATAATTTTCTGAATCAGATTGTACAGAATTGAATCTTCAAGCCTTGAAAATGCGCATATATGAAGATATATCTCATATTTATGTAAAATACAAAGGTAATAATTAAAATGTAAAAATTATCCTTAAAAACTATATCTCTCTCTATATATAAAGATCGATTGATTCTAAGTGTTAACTATTCTGTTTAGGGGTGAACAAAAAAAACCAAAAATATGGTTAATCGCAAAATCAATTTAAAACCGAATCGATTTTTACGGTTAATCGATATGATGGATTCGGTTACGATTTTTAATTTTTATATTTAGATTTTTGGTTACGGTTTAGATTTTAAATACCTGTTAACCATTAGTTTACGGTTAATCGGTTTATATATAATATATATTATATATTTTTTTTACACTTTAAAGATTTTTAATTTTTCTTTTATTTTTCTCTAAAATTTACATAAAATAATATTTTAAAATATATTTTTATTTTATAATTTTATGTTATAAATTTTAATGGTTAACTAAATTAAAAAATCGAAACCGATAGACTGTTTAACCGAATGTAACGGACTGATTCTGTTAATAAAAATTAAAGTTTAAATTCAAATTTATAAGTCATAATTTTTAAAAATTAAAATTTACGTTTACATTTGTGTTTAATTGGATTAATTAATCACATAAAATGAATTAAAGTATATTTTAGCTGATATTTGAATTATTTTTTTTTAATTTCTTTTTTAAGTTTAGTTAAAACCTTGAAACCTTAACTATCGGCGACAAATGACCTTTACAAATAGAAATGATTAAGGCAACATGGTAAAGGAGAATTACCTTAGAATTTTTGTGGATCCCACCTTCTAATAACAATTATTATTATATATATTTTTTAAAATTTTTTGTCAAAGGGAACTTCTAATTATTTTTAGCATCTTTCCTTTGTTCTCACCTTTACAGGCATGCATTATAGGCATAGCATTTGCTCAGTTGCCATTTATTGAGAATTTATACTTAGCTGACCCACTTTCATTATTCTTCCATGTGTTCACAATCTTCACCGTTGATTGGGGCCATTCATGTTATTTCCCAAATTAAGAAAACAAAAATTAATAAAATCTAGGGTTGTTTCTAATTTTGAATTAATTAATTTTATAATTTTAAAAAAATCGAATTGAATATCGTGGAATCAGCAAAAAAAATCAAGTAAAATCTATAACTACTTACACTTTTAATTCTATAATAATTTCGAACGCTTCCAATTCATAAATATTTTCATCAATAACCAAATTGTCACATTAAAATATATATTATAAAGTTTTATTTAAATTCGGCTTATAAATTTTTTAAGAGTCAATCTAATCATGAAGTACCACACATTCATATTAATCTCTAAAAATTGCATTTTAATTCTCATTTGCCCTTGAAAATTGATTTTACATTTAGACCCTGGAGTGGCAATATAAGAAGTTAAGTGAAACAAAAATTGAACATGTAGGAAATAGCAAGGAAAATAAGTAAATATAAAAAAATAGTTTTTTAAAAAAAATTAAAAATTCAGAGTCGTAAATGAAAAATATGAATAAATGTGAGAAATTACACACATTTGATGGGTCTGTGTGGGGGGCATGCAACGTCTACCATATTTTTTAATCATGAGCTGCTTAGTTTGAAAAATTTTAGTCAAAATGTAACATAACCTTTTAAGTTTGAAATTAAAATGGCATATTATATATATATATGGAAAAAAAATTGCTCTCCTTTTGGGGGCATGGTTAAAAATTTTATACTAAAAACCATGATTATCGAATTTAAAAATTCAAATCAATTAAAAACAGATAGTTTTATTAAATCGCAGTTCAAAAAAAAACTAATTTTTCATTTTTGAATGTTGATTAAGGTTTTTAAAGTAAATACTGTATTTGATGAATTTAACGTTTTAAATTAGCTAAAAACAGACAGTTTACTTAGGATGTGTTTAATAATATTTTTTATTTTTTAATTTTTATTTTTTAAAATTCATAAGTTGTTTTTAGTTTTTGTTATTTATTTTTCAAAAACTGTTTAAAAATTATTTTTCTATTTATTTTTAAAAAAATATTCTAATATCAATTAATACATATTATATATATAATCTAATTATTAATATTAAATAATAAATATTTAATAAAATTCAAAATTTAAAATATATTACATTAAAAAAATCATAATATGGTGGTAGTGACGGTAGAGGCAGCAGTGGCGATGGCAGTAGCAATATGGTGGTGGCAGCGACGGTGATAGCAGCAACGATAGTATGGTGGTGATGGCGATGACAGTAGTAGAGATGGCAGTGCAGTGACAGTAGTAGCGATGATGACGATGGCAGTAGCAGTGACGGTAGCGATAATGGTAGTGGTGGCGACGATATGGTAGTGGTAGTGATGCTAATAGCAGTGCGGTGGTCGTAGTAGTAGCAAAGATGACAGCGACAATGGTGGTGACGACAGTGGTAGCAACAATAGTGATAGTGTGGTGGTGGTGGTGTCAGTAGTAGTATGATGACGATAGTGATGGCAAAGATGATAGTTGCAGTGGTGGTGATGGTGGTGATAGTGGTGACGATAGCGGTGACGGTGTGGTGGCGGCGGCGACGATGTGGTGGCAATAGCAACGATGGTGTGGTGGTGGTGGCGATGGCGGCGGTGTGACGATGGTGGTGGTAGCGACAGTACTAGTGGCGGTGATGTGATAATGGCGGTGGTGTGGTGGTAGTAGCAATAATGATAATAAGGATGAAGTAATTAAATTATTAATAAAAACAAAACCATAAAAATTACATTTTAAAGATTTTTAATTTTTATTTTTATTATCAAAATCACTTCTTAAAATTTTGTAGAAATGAAAACGAAAACAAATTTACTAAACATGTTTTTATTTTATTTAAAAAAAATCAAAAATAAAAAATAAAATCGTTTCCAAATACACCCTTAAATTACATAACCCATATCGATTTTAATCAATCCACTTTATTTTTCACTGATTGCCCCTCTAAATATTTTTTATAAATTTCAAAATTTTTCTTTTAATTTTAACTATTTACCTCTTTTAAATGCTAATTTCCTCTAAATTTGTTCCATTTTAAAATGTTAGGTCCGGCCATGTGTGCGAAATGTGGTATTGGTAATGATGGAAGGTGTGAGATTTTACAATTGCTACATAATGCAAACCATCTTTATTCAAACTTTTTGTAGCATCTCGATCTCAACGACAAATTATGATTCCAAATGTTGCCTCAGCATGTTTCGTAGAGGGGCCCATCACCATATAAAAGATGCCAATCTTTACCTTAAAAATAGGTTCGAAAAGAAAAATAAAAAAGGGATGCGCAAAAAAAAAAAAAATCAATTCTTGTTTTTGTCAAAATAAAATATAATATTTAATTACAATTTTAAACATCATTAATAAAATAAAAATAAAATTTTTATTATGATATATTCTTATTTGGATGATCTCTTATATTGGTTATTTTTTTTACTATTTAATTTATTTTTTATATTTGCTTGTTTTCTGAATTTATTTGTTTTCAATATAGACCAATTTTTGTGTCTATAAATACTCACATTGTTATTGCTTTAGACACATAATAATATAACAGAAAAATCATACTTCTCATTCTTTATATTTAGTTCTGATTTTATTTTTATTCATAATACGTTATCAGAACGATTGTCTCTATTGATTATTGAAAGTCGGTGGTTTACGATAACCCGGCTCGAAGGAATCAAGAATTCTAATTTATAAAATTTAACGGTAAATTATCTCAAAATTATTTTTATATTATTTTATAAATTTATAATGCTAATTGTCATATATTAAAAGGCTTATATATGTTTGAGATAATATATATTATATGTCTTGAATTTAGTTGTTTATTTTTGTTTCTCAAAAGAAGCAATAAGATTATTTTTATTAATTGTCAAATTGATCATAAAATTAGATTTACAAATATGAAATCATATTGATTTAATTTATTGAATTGCATATCGAATCAGAAAAAGGTTTTATATCCAATAAATATCAAATGTCACCTTTATATCTAATAAATTATTTTCATTTTTAATTCTTAATTTTTTTTAAGTATTTGCTTGATTTATATTATTTTAATTCTTAATTTTTGTTCTATATTTGCCATCAATTTTAATAAAAATAAGAATTATAAATGGTTGGCCTATATCAAATAAATGATATCTGCATAAAGTCATGTATGTTTAATTAACTATGTATGTGTGATTTAATTTTATCTATTTTTTTTGACAATTTATTTATAGCCTAATTTTAAAATTTTTTAAGTGTAGTGTATTTACAATGTCAAACCTTGCGAAGCTTGATTTTATTGTCCTTGATATTTCTGGAAGAAATTATCTTTCATGGGTACTTGATGCTGAGATTTACCTCAATTCTATGAATCTTGAAGATTCAATAAAATAAGAAAATATCGCATCCCTGCAGGATCGCGCTAAGGCAATGATTTTCCTTCGATACCATTTACACGAAGAATTGAAAACTAAATATCTCACTGTTAAAGACCCATTAGTTTTTTGGAATAATTTAAAGGAGATATATGAACACCAAAGAACGGTGATTCTCCCTAAAGCTCGATATGAATGTATACACTTACGTTTGCAAGATTATAAAACTGTAAGTGAATACAATTCAGTCTTATTTAAGATTAGCTCTCAATTAAAATTATGTGGAGAGAACATTACTGATGAGGACATATTAGAAAAAAAAACATATTCAACTTTTCATCCCTCAAATGTGCTTCTGCAGCAGCAATATCGAGAGCGTAGATTCAAAAAATATTCTGAACTAATCTCTTGTTTACTTGTGGCTGAACAAAACAATGAGCTTTTAATGAAGAATCACCAATCTCGTCCAACTGGTTCATCCCCCTTACCTGAAGTTAATGTGACATTTTCTCAAGGCCGTGGACAAGGTCGTGGTAGAAGGGGTCGTGGTCGTGGAAAAAGAAATGGTTCCAATTCTTCTTTAAATGTTGAAAACACGAGTATTAACAAGAAATGGGTTAAAAGTGAGGAAAATACTAAAAAGAAAATGCAAAACAATGACAATGTTTGCTTTAGATGTGGAACTAAAGGTCATTGGTCTCGTATATATCGCACTCCCAAACATCTAGTTGATCTTTACAAGGCATCTTTAAAAGGAAAAGGAAAAAATGCTGAAGTGAATTTTTCCGAGCCTGTTGATCCTGCTAATGATAAAGAATTTCCTTTAGATGTTGATTTTGATGTTTTTGATTTTTTTTGAGGATGATAGTGGTAGAATTGATCATTTAATTGGCGATGAAAATGTCAACTATTAAAATAAGTTTATTCTTGTTATACGATTTTACAATTTCAATAAAAGTATACTATTTTAATAAGTAATTCTTAAAGCATTTCTTTTTTGTTATCATTTTTTTTCTTGTTATTAAATAAATATTTTTTTTGTTACTAGATAATCATATAAAATTGATATTATGGAAGACGATATATATTTAGTGGACAGTGGCATAACTCACATAATTTTTCATAACAAAAAGTATTTCTTACAATTAACATTAGCTGAAATTAATGTTAATATAATATCTGGCTCAACAAATGTAGTTGAAGGCTCTGGCAGAGTCCATCTTATGTTCCCAAATGGAATACCATTATACATTGATGATGCGTTATATTCTAATAGATCTCGAAGAAATCTACTAAGTTTTAAAGATATACGTCATAACGGTTATCATATTGAAACTACAAATGAAGGAACTGTTGAATATTTATATATAATTTCTATGAAATTGAACCAGAAGTTCATATTAGAAAAGTTTTCAAGTTTTTCAACTGGATTATATTTTACCAAAATAAAGATGATTGAATCTAATTATATGCACCGGAAGTGCTCAGATCCTAAAAATTTTATACTTTGGCATGATCATCTTGGTCATCCAGGCTTAACCATGATGCGACGTATTATCAAAAATACAAATGGACATGGATTAAAGGATCAGAAAATTCTTTTATCTAATTATTTTTCTTGTAGTTCTTGTGCACAAGGTAAATTGATTGTAAGACCTTTACCATCCAAATTGCATTTGGAGTCTCATGTTTTTCTTCAAAGGATACATGGAGATATTTGTGGCCCAATTCATCCCTCTTGTGGACCATTTCGATATTTCATAGTTTTGATTGATGCCTCAACTCGATGGTTACTTGTATGTTTACTTTCTACTCGCAATATTGCTTTTGCTAAACTTCTTTCTTAAATTATAAAGTTAAGGTCTAGTTTTCTTGATCATCCTATCAAGACAGTTCATTTAGATGATGCATGTGAGTTTTTTTCAAAAGCATTTTATGACTTTTGCATGTTAATTGGGATTAGTGTCGAGCATTTTGTTGCACATGTTCATACTCAAAATTGTTTAGTTGAATCTTTTATTAAGCTATTACAATTTATTGCTAGACCTATGCTTATGAAGTCACAACTTCCTACATTTGCTTAGGGACATGCAATTGTTCATACCTCATCTTTAGTTTGTATAAGACCATCCACATATCAGAAATTTTCACCTTTGCAACTTATTTTTGATTAACAACCTAATATATCTCATCTTAGAATTTTTGGTTGTGCTTTTTATGTTCCTATTGCCCCTCCCCAACGAACTAAAATGGGTTCCCAACGACGTCTTGGTATATATGTTGGTTTTGATTCTCCTTCTATCATTAGGTATCTAGAACTTTTAACTGGTGACCTTTTTAGAGCAAGAATTTTAGATTGTCAATTTGATGAATCAGTTTTCCCTCAGTTAGGGGAAGATAAAGGTAAAAGGCCAAAAGTACAAGAAATTAGTTGGAACACTCTAACCTTGTCCAGTTATGATACACACACAAATCAATGTGAACTTGAAGTTCAAAGAATAATAAATTTGCAGAATGCTGCAAATCAATTACCAGATATCTTCACAAACACCCAAAAGGTCACTAAATCCCATGTTTCGGCTGCCAATGTACCTGCAAGATTGATTATTCCTAAAGGATTTCCAGTAGGTACAGTAGTCAATGAATCTAACATACGCCAAAAGCATGGTAGACCTATTGGTGCAAAAGACATTGTTCCTCGAAAGAAAAAGGAATTGAAGAATATTTAAAATGATGCTCAAAAAGGGGTTGAAAATAACACATATCAACAACTTCATATTTCCAAAGAAGCAACCTCAAAAGTGGTTCCAGTACCGAAAAATTATGAGATCTCATTAAAATCTGAAAATATATGGGATAGAGAAGACATAGTTATTGATAATGTGTTTGTATATGCAGTTGCTTATGAAATAATTAATGATAGTGAGCATGAGCCTTAAACTGTAGAAGAATGTCGACATCGAAGTGATTGGCTCAAATGGAAAGAAGCAATTCAAGCTAAGCTAGATTCATTAGCTAAGTGTAAAGTATTCGGACCAGTAGTCCAGACACCAGAAGATGTCAAACCTGTTGGATATAAATGGGTTTTTGTTCGTAAAAAAAGTGAGTTAAATGAAATTGTGAGATACAAAGCACGATTTGTTGCTCAAGCTTTCTCACAAAGACCCAATATAGATTATGAAGAAACGTATTCTCCAGTCATTGATGTAATCACGTTTAGATTTTTTATTGGTTTGACTGCCTCTGAAGGGCTTGATATACATCTAATGGATGTGGTGACAACTTATTTATATGGATCGTTAGATAATGACATATATATAAAAATCCCTGAAGGATTTAAGATGCTTGAAGCATATAATTCAAAACCTCGATAAATGTACTCGATTAAACTCCAAAGATCTTTATATAGATTAAAGCAATCTGAATGCATGTGGTACAATCGTCTAAGTGATTACCTAGTAAAAAATGGGTATGAGAATAATTCAATTTATCCATGCATTTTTATCAAGAAGATAAATTTAGGATTTGCTATAGTTGCAGTTTATGTTAATTATTTAAACATAGTGGGAACTCCAGAAGAGATATCTATTATTGCAGAATATTTGAAAAAAGGAATTTGAAATGAAAGATCTTGGAAAAATAAAATTTTGTCTTGGGTTTCAAGTTGAATATTTGCCAAAAGAAATTCTTGTACATCAGTCATCTTATATAGATAAAATCTTAAAACAATTTTATATGAATAAGTCTTATCCATTGAGCATTCTAATGGTTATTCGCTCTCTTGATGTCAAGAAAGATCCTTTTCATCCACAAGAAGATAACGAAGAGATTCTTAGTCCTGAAGTATCATATCTTAGTGCAATAGGTGCGCTTTTATATCTTGCAAATAGCACTAGACCAGATATAATTTTTGCAGTTAATTTGCTAGCAAGATTTAGTTCTGCACCAACTCGAAGGCACGCGAATGGTGTAAAACATGTTCTACGTTATCTTTGTAGTACTTCTGACATGGGTTTACTTTTTTCAAAATGAGTAAATTCAGAATTGACAGGGTATGCTGATGCTGGATACCTATCAAATCCTCGTAAAGCTCGGTCACAAACAGGTTATGTCTTCACATATGGTGATACTGCTATTTCTTGGCGATCTATTAAGCAAATAATCACTGCTACTTCCTCAAATCATTCAGAAATATTAGCCATCCATGAAGCAAGTCGTGAATGTGCGTGATTGAGAACCATGACTCAACATATTAAGGGAACAAGTGGGTTGGTAGTGGAGAAAAAGCCAACAAAATTGTATGAGGATAATGCAGCATGTATTTCACAACTCAAAGGTGGCTATATCAAAGGAGATAGAACCAAACATATCTCACTAAAATTCTTTTATACTCAGGAACTTATGAAAGAATGACAGATCGATGTTTGCAAAGTTCGCTCAAGTGATAATCCAGCAGATTTGTTCATAAAGACCCTATCAAGTTCAATTTTCAAGAAACATGTACACAATATTGGAATGCGCCGATTAAAAGATTTAGTTTGATTTATTTTATTGTTGAGGGGAAGTACATATGAATATTATACTCTTTTTTCTTCGCTATATTTTTATCCTACTGGATTTTTCTTAGCAAGGTTTTAACGAGAGATGTTCATAATATATAGTCATCCAAGGGGAAGTGTTATGATATATTCCTATTTGGATGACCTCCCATATTGGTTATTTTCTTTACTATTTGATTTATTTCATATATTCACTAGTTTCCTGAATTTATTTGTTTCCTATATAGACCAAATTTTGTGTCTATAAATACTTACATTGTTATTGCTTTAGACACATAATAATATAACAGAGAAATCATACTTCTCATTCTCTATATTTTGTTCTAGTTATACTTTTATTCATAACAATTTTTTTATAATTACTGATCATTTGGCTAGAAAATTCCAAGTTCTCTGTTACGAATAAGTCACTTGAAAAATTCATACAAAAATCGATCGAAATTTTCCGATAATTGAGATTCCAAAGGTCAATTCAATAATTTGATAATAGTAAAGAAACTGAAAATCACGAATTCCCCAATCTTTGATTTAGGTTTCAATTCTAGAAAAAATGTGTGTTATTGTCACTAAAAATATGTACAAGTAATTATTAATCACCATAGATTCACTACGAATAGTTCTTATAAAGCAGAATAAAATAATATAGGAGAGTGTTAAATTGCCATACCATTCTAAAACTATTGCAGATTTAAAGAAAAATGAGCAACATGAACATTTATAAGTATGTCTACTTTTATAGCTACCAAAATCGGAGTATTTTTTTTCCAACATTATATATGCATATATCCAATTAATAATGAAAGATGGATGAAACCCCATTGAAACCAGAATGAGCAATATTGCAGTAACAGAGAAAAAGATGCCACTACCATGTAAACATGAATGGGGGTGAACATAGTTAGATTTTAACCAAAATCTAAGCAGAACCAATTTGATTAGTTCAATTTAATAATTTGAATAACCTGTTTGATTTTGGTTGGTAAAAATATATGAATTTCAACTATCTGTTCGGCTAATAAAAAAATTCAGGAAAATCAATATTTTTAAACAAATTTCCAAATTGGTTTCAAATTACAATTTATACTAAAATTCAATTTACGTTTATAATAAAAAAATCGAACCATTAACATCCCTGCAACTAAGGTCACAAGTGTTTGTTTTTCACATTTGAACAGGCAAAAATAGTAAGAAAACTTCAATCAATGTTAGATCCCTCACCTCCACCTAGAATCCTGTCTAAATAAGCAAGTAGCATATACGGATGGCAAATGCAAAACTACATACTAAAGTACAACGTACTGTTGTTACTTGTGCACTATTTGGTACGTCTTTATATAATTAATCAGCACAAGAGATCTGTGCAGTCCCCAAGAAAAATCTCATTTTCTGCACAACATTAATTTGTTAAGGTGAATCACAATGAAACCAAAGGAGACTGCAATAATCAAGAAGGAACATGTACAAAAACCTGCCATATGTGCATCAGGCCATGAGATCCCGCCAACCTTTCATCTGCCTGACTGTACATCAGCCTGACACAAAGCAGGCGTTTCCTCTTCATCAATTCTTATGAAGGTAAGCAATATGTTTCGTTGATCTGAACCAAACTGCCGAATTTGTACCAATTCACAAAGTCAAATTCCTGCTTAATTTGCAAAATCAAGTACATGAATGAAAGAGAACCCATAAACATACCAACTCTAACATGTTAATCTTTAAAAGTAAACCAAGGATATTATTACATAAAAAAGCAAACACCTAGGAGAAAAATAGAAACATAGCACATCTAATAATTTATTTTTTCTTCGATCTTGTAAGCACAAACTGCTTCATATAATACCAACACAGGTGCCTCTTCCTTCTTGACCCTTCATTTACCGCCTTCTGTTGTGCCTCCTCTTCCTCCTGCTGCTCCGATCATCTGAATCAGATTCTGAACCCGAGTCAGTGTCAGAGGAATCAGAAGTTGAACTGTATCTCCTACGACTTCCTCTCCTCTTCTGCTTCTTCTTCCTCCTTCGCCGCCTCCTCTCTTCTTCTGAATCAGATGATGAGCTGTAATCTGAACTGTCTTCCTCTGAAGAAGATTCTGTTTCAGTCACAGATGATGACCCACTATCAGTCTCAAAAACTGATGCCTCGCTATCACTGCCAGAATCAGAATGTGATCTATGCTTTCTCTTGCTTTTCTTAGATGATTTGCCCTTTTCCTCTTTATCATCCGGATTATCCAAATCATAAGAGATTGAAACCTTCATCCTCAATTTAGGGTTCTTAAGCTGCTGTGTCCTTGAGGGTCGTGCCATGTAAACCCTCTCATTCTTGCACTCAAAAGTCCAGTGTCCAGCTTGAAAACATTTCTGACATTGAGCGGAGCCACCGGCAGTGGTCATTGTAGTCTTAAGGTCTTTTCTTTCACCCAATCTTACTTGTTTCTCTGTACTCATCAAGTACATCTGCCGCTTAGCTTCTCTCTTTTCTTGCCATCTGCTTGGCCCTTCTTCCTTTTGTCCATACGCATTCACATTACGAGCAGCTGCAGCAGCAGCCCTCTCAGCCTGAGCACGACTAAGACCCTTCGCAGCACTCAATGCTGCAGCCTTGATCCTATCAGCTGCAGCCTGAGATTTCTCTTCCTTCTTACTTGACATGATTTAAAACCCTGATCCCTACAATCTACAACTCTAATTCAACTACAATCCTGAAACACCCTGCATCCAAAACGATGAATTGCCCAGTTAGTAATTCACCAATAAGTTTAATATTTTACCAAAATTGAGAAACTTTCTCAATTATAAACCCAAAAAATTAAAGATTACAAAAAGATTTAGAGACCAATTAAATCATCTACCATTGCTTAATAGCCTGTTAATTAAACCTATTTTTTTAGACAAAAATTAATACCCTTTGAACAATAGTACTATTCATTTATATGAGTATACGTGAAGATACAATACATTCACTAGTCTTAGTTTTGAAGCCCTAGGTAAGATACAATTGCGAATTTGCGATTCGATTCAACCATCCAAGTTTTGAACCTCTAGTCTTTTGTGCTTTCTCATAGACTAAAATCTACCAATCAAGTAGTATTGCGATTACAAAACTCCATAAGATTTACCAATCAAGCCCTGCACTCCCCTGCCGCTCTCAGAACTAGAATCATATAAAAGTCTCTAATTTCAGAATTAGAATCAAACCCAAGTGCCGTATGAAATAATACAACTCAAGCTTAAGCGAAAATCACCAATTATGAATCCAAAAACCAAATCTTAAACTGCTCTCTGATTAAGCTTTGAGACCCGCAATTCTCTCCGCAACAAAATTCACCAATTCAAAATCGGGAGGTGAAAAACCCTAACATAATTATCTAACCGATCAGAGAAAATAACAAAAGCAAGCAAATAAAACCCTAACTATCAGGGACCTTTAGAGAAAAATTCGAAAAACTAGATTCAAAATATCCAACAAAAACAAATCGACAAAAAATTGGAAAAGAGAGAAAACTTACAGGTTGCTGGCTAGCGTATTACAAGTAATATCGGCGATAGAGCAGATCGGAGCGTGGTGGCTACACCTGAAGACAACGCAAAGACAGGAAGCCACCGGTTCGCGTATTTCCTACTTATTTATGGTATTATGTAAGGGCTGATATTGATAAGCCCCAAAGTATGAATTAAAAGTAAAATTACATGACTTAAGCAAATTGTATGAAAGAAGTTTTTCATATGTAACTTTTATTATTTTTATTAAAATTAAAAAATAATAAATAAATTTAAATTTAATATTAAATTACGTAATTAAAATTAAATTATTAAATTTAATTAATTTTAATTTTATTAAAAAATAAAAAAATAAATTAAATTAAATTAAAAATTTTAAAATAACAGATAAATAAAATTTAATTTTTTTTTTAAAATTACACATAAAAGAGAATAAAATGAGTAATAATATACTCTCATTTATACATCTTAACTATCATTTTTCTCATTTTCCACCAATTTTATAATTATGTATTATCAACATAATATATAAATTTTATTTAAATTAAATTTAAATAAATATTTTTAAAAATAAAGCTATTTTCAGCAATTTTATAATTATGTATTATCAACGAGATATATAAAATTTATTTAAATCAAATTTAAATAAATATTTTTAAAATTAAGACTATTTGCTCAATCTTCTTATTTTATTGAAACAATTAAAACCATGCAACATGCGAAATGATATTAAAAGCATGGCAAAGTTAAAGTGAATTATTGATATTTTTTCAACAAAATTATGTTCAAATTAATTTAAAATTAATTGAAATATAACTTGTTTCATGACATATACTAATAATACATAATAATTTAATATAAAATACATTTAATAAATTATGGATTTTTTTTAATTGGCATCTGTAAACTAGCAATAAAAAATTGTCTATACATAAATATAAAATTCTTAACAAAAATGGACACTTATTAATAAACGGAAGCGATACGGAATACTTCTCAAAAATTCCAATTTAGATTTCATTATAGACTTTTCAAAACACTAACAGAAAAGCTAAATAAGGTTTTCAAGTTTATTTTGATATTCAAATAAAATAAAGACAAGTATTTTTTTTAACTCTTAATTTATTCCAAATGTGATTATTTAATTTATTTTCACAAGTAAATTACATAATTTTAGTTATAGAATACCAAAAACATGGAAATTCAATCTCAAGTGAAATTAATTTATAAATGAATTCTGTAATTTGCAATGTAAAAATAAAAAAAAAAATTGGGAACTTTTGAAGAGTCTTCATCTGTTTCTCCTCTTGTCCACTAGTTAACGGATATTTTCTATAATTTAGTTATATTTTAATGCACAAATGTCAAATCTATTTTTAGATTCTAAATATTTTAATGCAGGTGCATGGAGCAAATTCTACATTATATTTCCCTATGTATTATTTATGTAAATATTTGATAGAAATATTTGTCGCTTTTAATTAAAATTTAAAATTTATTTATCTGTCACTTTTAAACTTTCAATATAATTTTATTTATTTTTTCAATTTATTTTTATTTTTTAATAAAATTAAAAACAATCAAATTTGATAATTTCATTTTAATTATGTAGTTTAATAATAAATTTAAATTTAATTATTATTTTTTAATTTAAATGAAAATAATAAAAATTACAGATAAAAAAAAGTAGTTCAAATAATTGAAAATTTAACTAAATTTTCAATTTTCTAGGATTCGGATCTCAACGTCTCCGACCGCAATGATGTATATATATATATATATATATTCAATTTCTCCTACGTACATCTATTTATGCAAGAATTAATATGAAAAATATAATCCTAATCCTTTTTTTTTTTTCTCGAACGCATAATAAAGTTTTATTCATAACTACGTATAAAATTTTAATTACACCAGTTGTATGAGAAACTTTTGTCCAACTAATATCTCATAAATTCTAATTTATCCAAAATCACACAAAAGAGAAGAAAAATTAGGCATGTACAGAGATAGTAAAAAGAAAGTGACTGGAGATGAGTGGAAATTTGATGCACCAAAGACACAATGACAGTTACATCATCAAGTTTGCCACCAGTGTATCCTACATACCCAGCTGCTTGAACTGCATCACCAAATGGTCTCCTCACACATGCTGACTGTCCCACTTCTTGTGCCCTTGCTGCTATTACTTCTGCTATTTCCTGTACAAAAAATTCACCCTTTTAAATAAGGGCTCAAGCATTCGAAATAGAGCGATTTTATCCCATATTTTTTCTTAATCGATTAGAACCTTTAATTATTTGAATCGGAGAGATTCTGCTCTTGTATTTTTCAAAATTGGTAATTTTTGCCCTTAAATTTATCAAAATGGACTAACTGTACTCTTATAGTGGACGACACGTAGTATTATATGATTGATTAGTGTACGAGATTAGGGCAAAACTGTTCTATTTCAAATAGTTAAAGGGATAATAACCATCTTTATCCCCTTTTAAATATGCATAATTGTTAGCATGCAGAATTGTTACACTTTGTCTACCAAATTAGTACCTGAGGCTTCATGCTAGCTTTAAGTGAAGTGGAGACAATTGAAGCTATTTCTTGTTCATATAGATTGTCAAAAAGGCCATCCGTGGTAGTGATGATTATGTCACCCTCATCCAGATCAATATCATATTCCTGAAACAAAGATTTAGTAGCACAAATTAAAATCTGGGATAGAGTTGAATTTTAATGTGCATATTTCAAAATTTTCATTCTCCGGACATTTGTCTAACCTAAATGGGATTCCATCTCCTTAAATAGAAAGTATAGTCCTAATGAGAGACATAAATCCTGTTCTAGAAAGAAATCCAATTCCCACATTCAAGGTATCTTATTCACTCTTTCTACTATTTACATCTTTTCCTCAAAACAGTCTTACTGACTTAGGCATCGCAGCTGAACATATGCATCAAGGTAACTAAGTTCCTCCTGTAACCTACTCAAGAAAGCATAGGGACAACAATGAGTTTTCAGGTATTGTACTAGTTGAATTATACACGAGTGATTCTGATGATATTCTACGAACATCTAGTTATGAAAAGTCTCACCTGGACCGGGAATATGAAGCTTCATACCTCCACGAGTTCAGAGGGATTGTTGCCCTTTTCTATCTGCACCGGAAAGTTGAATTCATGTAACATTGGAGAAGACTTCTTAAAGATGGTTCCATTTCTTATAATAATAAATGCTGAGTCTCCAACATTAGCCACATGGAGAGTCTGCAGGTTCATATTGTCAATGCACAGATGACAACATTGTAATGCTTTGATTAAGAATACCAATCACTTTCATACTTGCATTAGAAATAAAACTGAAGACCAAATTGTTGCCATGTTTTGAAAGGAGATGTTGCCACCCAGTTTGAAAGTTTACAGCAGAGAAAAGGCATCTAAAGTTCCTAAGAACTCTACCTGTCCATCAAAATAAGCAATCAAAGCTGTAGATGATCCTGGAGATTCGGTTTCCACGGCAGCTTTACTTAGAACTTCCACTGGTTCAGTCAGTTGAATGCTTTTGCTATCAGCCACGATTTTCTCACAATTTTTAATTAACTCTTGGGCATACATTCCAACACTAAACCCTGCAAAATAATGCAAACTATGTTCGGTCTAGATTGAATAACTCAAGATGCTTTTGCTATAAAATCTTAAGGAAAAGCAAAGTGTGGAGATGATAAAAGAGAGATTAACTTGTTGATGCAAGGCTTTCCTAGCGAACACATAGAGGGGACGAAAAATTAAGACAAACAAATGTGCATAATTGAAACTGGTTGGAATAAATCTTTTCAAGAATGGAACATGAAAAAGCTCAACCTGTTTGAGATTGGGATGCTATATTTAGTTGAATACCATTCAAAGATGTACCTTGAAGTGACCACAGTGCAACTCCATCAGCTATCCCAAGCCAATTCTGATCAACAAAATATGCATCTTCTCCACCTGTCAACACCTGGAAATTATTATTTTATTGAATCACCGACCCCGATAATTAGCTTTAGTAATGGATAGTTCAACTTTCAAATCCAAGCATTTCTTTACTTCAAATTGAGAAATTGAATTTTTTTTTTTTTTTTTTTGAAAATAAGAGAAATTGAATTTTGAACTCATGAAACTTAACTTGGACCAGGTGATGCAAAAGTGAGTACAAACAGTGCAATAAACAAAATTCATGGCAATAGAATCCAGGAAAAAGCGGTTGAAATCAATGCCTAATTTAGGCAGCTGACAGAATTCCCATATAGTCTCATTCAATTTTACGAAAATTTTATATCAACTCTCTAAATCTAAAATGAAATGAATATATAAGAACATCAAAAGGAATGAAATTTCTGATAGACTTATGGCCATTTGGTTGAGGTACCTTAGAGGGGTGTGGCAAAGATGCTGCACCAGAAGGCAAAGCTCCCAACGTTGACACTTTCTTGCTGTTTATAAACAAAGCAAAGAAGTATGAGGAACAGAAAAAATAAATAACAAAATATATATAAATAGTTCATTTCATTTCTTCAGCCAAACGGACTACCACTCAAAGTTTCTAAAATTGGTATTTTTCATTCATTTTCCAATACAAATCATTATAAACAATCAAAGTCCAAAACAAAAGGAAAATTAATTTTTCACAAAAGTGGGAATAAGAGTTTTGAGATCTGAAGAGACATGAAACAAACAAATGGCAATCTAAAGTACACAAGTGCAGAAGGACGAGATGCATGGAAAATATTGGCTTCAGCACCATAATTTGCTGAACTGGCACAGGAAATAATGAGCACAAACTTAGCCATACATATTAGGAGAAAAAACTGAATTCTGACAACTATGCCAGTTGCACCTCTTAAAGTACGCATCAAGTATATATATTAGAATTGTGAGAAGTAAATGGAAAGATGGCCATTTTAAAAATTTGCCTTCAAGGAATCAGAAATTATTCAAGGAGAAAAAGAGGGAGAGAGGATGTTGATAGATACATAGTCATAGTCGCTTCCCTCACTTGTAATCCTGCAGCCAAAGGAATTGAAACATCTCCAACCCTGCTTCCCTGTGAATCTCCCCCAACTATTTCTTCTGTACAGCTCGAGGAAGGCAGGTTTCCATCCAACTACAATAAAACAAGAAAGGAATTGTAGACCTTGGCACCAGTCTGTGTAAGCATTAGTCCCAAAATGCATAAAATAGAAGAAAGTCTGTTAGTAGCAACTATATACTCTCAGGCAAACCTTAGGCTACCAAGTGCATATATGCACAACTAGGACATATTCTTTTAGAAGAATGGTAACAACTACAAGTTGAAATGGGACATAAATACAAGAATAAATTAACTCTCAAAAGAAAGAAGATAACAAGAACTGACCATCTTCAAGCTCTCAGCTCCTTCATTGTAAATGGGTTCCTCATTCACTGCACGACGAGTTAGTTCCTCATTCACTGCATGATGAGTTAGTTCCTCAGCCACCGCAGTATAAGTTTCCAGCTCAGGCCGTTCCTCATCTACTGGAATATGAGTTGGTTGCTCATCCATTGCACTATGAGCTGGTTGCTCATCCATGGAATTAAGGATCTGGGTGGTATATTACCCAAGTTAGAAAAAAGATGCAGACAGACTTTAAGCATACATCATATGTCTTAAAAAGCAAAGAAGAATGAGGACTAACCATGTCCCTACTTTCAACTTCTTCATCGCCATCAGGTTCTTCTTCCAATGCATTATGAGTTGGTCGCTCAATAACTTCCTCATCGATAGACCAACTCGATTGCTCATTCACTGAACCATTTGTTGGTCCCTCAACAGGTTCCACATCCACGACATGGCGAGTTGCTTCCTCAGTGGGTTCTTCATCCAACGAATTATAGGTTAGTTCCTCATCCGCTGCATTATGGGTTGATACCTCATCCACTGCGTTATGGATTAATTCCTCATCCACTGCATTATAATTAGGTGCTTTATAAGTCTCCTCATCCACAGCACTGGTAGTTGCTTGCTGATTTAAGATTTCAGTCTCCAAGGAACTAGATGCAGGCACCACTTCAGTAAAAGCTTTGCCACCTTGATCATTAATCATATAGTTCATGCCGATGTTTTGCATGCTAGGATTTTTATCTTGGACTTCGGTATTCCCTTTGTCACCAGCTTGAGATGCAAAATTAGCAGCTACTTCAATACCAGACTCTGCTGATTCACTAACATCCTCATTTTCGCCATCCTTTGGGGATATTGCCTTGGAAGAAGAAATATCCATCTCTGAACTAATAGCTGAAGTGGTAAAGTCACTATTGCTACCAATAGTTTTGTCTTCAATAACATCGTCTAGAGCAGGCTTATTAGCCGGAGTTACAACCTTGAAGTTGATCAATTCAAAATTATTGCCAACACTTGACTGAACATCATCGACATCATCCTCTGACAATCTTATTCTCATTCCATTTGTATGATCTTTAGAGTCCTTTGTGGATAAGTCTATTTGTTCAACACTGTTAACTAACTCATTTTTAGATTTAACTTCCTCTTTTGAAGAAGTAACAAGCTCCTCAGCAACAGTTTCTGATTCATTCAACATGTGTAGGACTAACTGTTGGTTCTCCCAGTTCCACACTCTTTGGAATCTCACTTACTTCTCCAAACTTGAAGAGTAGACTTCCATCAGAGTATTCTGCCACAATCACCAGCATATGTATCCAAAATTGATTAAGAGAATTAAACATCTCTTTAACTAATTCACAGGCATAAATTCAAGAGACATTTTCAAAGGAGAAGGTAACAAATGTAGAATGAAGTAATTATGTGCTACCATAAACTAGGAACAGGAATCAAACACAGAAAGATTGAAACTTCAAGCAATCAAACAAAAGAAGATTGAAAATTTAAGCAATCAAATAGAAAAAAAAAAATATTGAAACTTGACGAGTACCTTTAATAGAAATAATATCAAAATCTCCAGAAGAAGAGGTTTTGGGAGTGGAAAGGATCTTGAAAGATGAACAAGAACTGCGTTGTGAAGAAGAAAAAGAAATGGGAAAGGAAGGGAAAAGATTGGGTTTTGACAGAAGAAAAGGATGGTGGAAAGAAGAACAAAAGGTCAAAAATCTAGCATCAGCCATCACCAACTTACTTCATTGAACTGGAGATTTGTTTCCCCTCGTAACGTTTAGTTTAGCATTTTAGAAGTTGGAAGAAAGTGAATTGAAGGTCATTATCTATGGCTGGGCCATTACTGCTTAATTTTCTTCCAGCAATGCATAAAGATAAGGCACAGCTTCAAATTAAGTCTTATATATATATATATATATATATATATATATTCAGCTTTTTTTTTCCCCTTCTCAAACTCCTTTTTTGGGTTTATTTCATTTAATTTTCAATTTTTTTAATAATTATTCAATATTCGAAAATCATGTGTTAACTTTTTGAATTCAACCCGAATATACTTATAAAAAAACTATAAAAGTATTTTATATTTAAAATTTAAAGTCAACACTTTAATTATTTTAATAAAAAATTATATATTTGCTATCATTACAGTCGGATAAGTTTTATTTATTTATTTATTTATCATGAAGTATTGTTGGAAATCAAATAGTTAAATTGGATTTTAAAGAATTTAATAATTTATAATAAAATATTTAACCAAGAAAGTGGATCGCTAATTTATTAATCCTCAAAACCAATTTTATTTTTAATTTCAGTAAGTTTTAACTTTTTTTAAAGGTCCCGTGTACTATTCATGAGTACTTTTTGTGAATGAAATTATTAAATTCAATTCTAGAGAATTTATAATAAAATTTTAACCATGGATTAGCCAGTCTCTTGCTACATTAAAATTTTTTATTTCACTTTTTTATTTATTAATAAAAATAATATTTTTTTAATCAATATGATTTGTCTGATAACTAATAGTTAATTAAAAACACTGAAAATTTTTTATTTCAATTTCTTCCATTAACATTTTTAATTTATAATTAGATTATATGCAATTGCACCGGACGTTGGCATAAACTAATCAATCAATTCACAGTCTATTTTTCAAGTTTAACTCATTAATATTGATTTTTCAAAATTTAAATTCAAATGCAATTCATTAACTTATTAACTATTTAATTTGATTTGTTAGTCCTTAACTATTGATTAACCGTTAAACGTATACAATCATAATTATCCCATATTTCATAAAAGAAACATGCATTCATCTATTAAATTAAAATATAAATCATACAAGTTTTAAATACCAAATACAAATCATGAAAATTTAATATCAATACAATAAAATTAAATTAATAAATACTAATTTATCAGTCATCTATTTGGCAATTGGATGATTTTTAGTAACATAATATGATTTTACAAGAAAATAAAAAAAAATTCAAGTTAACGCCAATATTATAAACATGAATAATAAAATTGAAAACAAAAATTAATTTTCAATAGCGAAGCAAAGTAAAGGATGAGAATTGTACTCGAAAAAGAAAAAGATTAAGTTATTGTTTTCAAGATTAGAGCAAAATAAATAAATAAATAAATAAATAAATAAATAAATAAATATATATATATATATATATATATATATATATATATATATATATGAAATTATCCTTATATTCATATATATGTATAAAATTACATATAAACCGATTAATCAAACACATAAATAAAAATTTAAATCAATTAATTATAATTCAAAAATTAAATTATATATCTACGTTCAATCAAATCAATTAACAGTTAAAACGAATTTAAAGTCTGATTTAACTTTAGACTTAATGGTTTTTTAATTTTTTTTAGTACTAACTTGCACCTTAACTTGTTTCCAAGTTTTGTTTTATAATAAGAAATTCCAAATACCTCTATGAGAAATTAAAAAAGTAATGTTAAAGCATTTTAATCAATTTTACTCTTGATTTTTATCATTTTTTATAGAATGAAAAAAAAAGGTAAAATTGGAATTTAAAATATCCCAATATTTAATTTTGAAATTTCCATAAGAGACCCTTTTTAGCATCTCGATATATATCTTTTGTTAGATTTCTATCATTTTTTAATTACAACATTTTCTTTCTCAATAAAAACTTATCAAATTTTGGTTTCAAAACTTAAAGTATTTAATTATTTTCTGAATATTTATACAGTAAACTTTTAGAAAAAAAAAACAATTGTCTTAATTGACATATTTAAATGCTTTCTCACTAATATACATGAATAGTAATTTGGTATACATGCATATAAACTACTGTTAGATTGCACGCCTTTTTTGATCAAACGATTTTGTATTTCATTTCAATGTCAACGGTTGAATTAATATATATATATATATAAAGATGAACCAAAAAAATAAAAAAATATAGCTAACCGCAAAATCGGTCCGAAATCGAACCGATTTTTATGATTAATCGATCTGATAGATTCGGTTAAAATTTTTAATTTTTTACATTTTCAATTTTTTGTTACAGTTTAGGTTTTTAGGTACTGGTTAATCATTAGTACACGATTAACCGATTCATATATATATATATAATTTATATATATATATATCTTTAATTTTTTTCTATTTCTCTCTAAAATTTACATAAAATAATACCTTAAAATATATTTAAATTATATCGTTATTTTTATATCTTAATTTTTTATATTTTTCTATAAAATTTATATAATATTTTAAAGTAAATTTATATTATGTCATTCTATTTAATTATATATATAGTAATATTTATATATAGTATCTAATTAACTTTTATATATTTTATTTTTTTATCATATATTAGTGTTTATATTTTACTTAATAGCATTTAATTACATTTTCTTATATTTTAGAGTTTGTGTTATAATATTTAATATTATCCAAAATTTTATTTGAATTAGAATCGAGTATATTGATTTTCAATAAATATCAAATCTATTTTATAATATTAGCTAATAATTTATAAAATATGAATTTTGGCTAATAAATTATGTTTATTTTGTAATTTTTATTTTGAATTACTTTGCACATTTGAAATTTAATTCTTTTTTTTATATAATTTTATGTTATAAATTTTAATAGTTAATCGAAAAATATTGTTTAATCAAATCAAAAAATTAAAATCGATAAACTGATTAACCGAATGTAACGGACTGGTTAATAATTAATAATTTAAAAAAATCGATTTTAATGGATTTATTAATTTTTTTATTTATGGACAGGTTAACCGGTCCATTTACACACACGCGCGTGTATATATATATATATATATATTTGATGCAATCTCGCCAATAGGATTGAGTTCATCCTATCAAAAAAAAAAAATCTTAAAGTAGTAAATGAAGTGGAAAAAGATTAAAAATAAAAGAAAAAGACAAAGGAAGACACGTGGTTGGAGAGAAGCATGCAAAGGATGGAGCTGAAGTTCCTATTGGTCCGAAATCTATCCACGACAGATTCATAGATTTCATTTTGAGATTTTCATTATCTTACATGGCTGCATCGATAGCCCTTTTTAGATACTCTCAACCACTTACAAAACCAAACCAAAGTAACTAAACTTGGTTGTGTCTGTTTGAAATTTGAAGTAATGGCTGCTACTTCAGGTGCATTGCTTAATGGATTGGGGTCATCTTCTTCCTTCTTGTGTGGAAGGAAGAGCAGCCAAGCTTGCTTTGGTATTAATGGAGTGGCTTATCCTAATGCTAATAATGGTTCAAGGAAGTTCGTGGTTATGGCTGCTAAGCCTAAGAAATCTTGGATCCCTGGTGTTAGAGGTGGTGGCAACTTCATTGACCCTGAATGGCTCGATGGCTCGTAAGTACTTTTAACCATTCGCGAACACAAAAGACAGCATTGCACCGATTGAAATTAAAACTTTAGATCTTATAATTTTAGTTTTAATAAAGCATTTATATTTCTGTAAATTAATTATGTATGATATGAAATTGTTCCTCTACAGTTGGAAAAAGCTAATCTGTGGCTAATTTGCTATTTGTATATTGTACTATATAGCAACGGTTAGTTAAGAATGTAGCTATAGCTTAAGCTATGATGGATTTAACAAAGCTGGTTTGAAAAACTGCAGGCTCCCAGGTGACTATGGGTTTGACCCACTAGGACTAGGGAGAGATCCAGCATTCCTGAAATGGTATAGAGAAGCAGAGCTAATCCATGGGAGGTGGGCAATGACTGCAGTGGTTGGAATATTTGTAGGCCAAGCCTGGAGTGGCATACCATGGTTCGAGGCTGGGGCGGCCCCTGGTGCCGTTGCACCCTTCTCCTTTGGTACTCTGTTGGGGACACAGCTTCTGTTAATGGGGTGGGTTGAGAGCAAGAGATGGGTTGATTTCTTTAACCCAGATTCGCAGTCAGTGGAATGGGCAACTCCATGGTCAAGAACAGCTGAGAATTTCGCAAATGCGACCGGCGAGCAAGGTTACCCTGGTGGGAAGTTCTTTGATCCATTGGGATTGGCAGGAACTATTAAAGATGGTGTCTATATTCCTGATTATGAGAAGCTTGAAAGGTTGAAACTTGCTGAGATTAAGCATGCTAGGATTGCTATGCTTGCCATGTTGATTTTCTACTTTGAAGCTGGTCAAGGCAAGACTCCTCTTGGTGCACTTGGGTTGTAAAAAACTTATGTGAATTATGATTGTAGATAGAAATGCAATTTAGAGGAGAACAAATGTTAATTGAGAGTCATTATGAGTTCCCTCCATGGTACTTCAAGATTCTTTTGGCTTGGGAATTTTGTTTTGTTTGTGTTCAATGTGTTGCTACTTATCTTGCAGGAAATGACAGAAAAGGTGGTCTTTCTCTTGCTTGATTTCCTATTTTCTTCCTTTGGAACAATAATACAAAGGCCAAATAAGCTTATTCGGTTCAATCAGTGCTAAAGTTCAATCACGTTTATAATTTTTAATCATTTTAGTTCAGTTCAATTATAATCGAAAACCAAACTGTACTATTATCAAAAGGATCAAGTTGCACATCCTATTATTTCCAGAAATTTCCAACCTTCCATGACTCTGCAATCTTTTCATTTTTCTTTTCTAAAAGAAAAAGTAAGTTTCCATAGTCCAGAAGGAAGGAAACTTGATCATTATGCTTACCAGGTGCTGCATTCATAAATCACTTGTCTTTTGGTATATAATGGAGTCCCAAGTCATGTGCCAGAATCATATACTACAGTTTTTTCATGCAAAGAAAAAGGCATTTCTCTGTCTCTGCACCAAACCAATTCACTTTCCATCTCACATTAATCTACAACTAATAATTGCAATAATACAATGCTTGTTGGCAGAACTACAATCAGAGTCAAGTACTCAAATCACAACTCAAAGATCTGTTTCAGGTCTGAATCCTGTTGAGTTTGGTACAAGCGGTTATGAGAAATGGAAAATGGGAAAAAAAAAAAAAAGAAGACATTATTCAAGAACCCAAGTCATTGGCATATTTCTTACATTGGTACTAAAAGACATCATGCTCAATTTGGTTTATGTTTTTCAAACAAAAATCAAAACCCGGGATTCTTGATGCATAAAGAGCATCATGAGTATATGATTTGTCTCCTACAGTTGAAAGAAAATTTTGATTTTCCATTAATTGAATGGTTTCTCATTCCAGCTGCATCAAATGGCTTGCCACTTTTCAGGGCAGAAACAACAGGAACATGAGAAAAGACATCAAGAAAATGAGAGATTGCATAGGGTTTGTCTAAGATGGAAAAGGTACTCTTCTAGCATCAATTCAAACAAAAAGGTTCGCATCAAAATCACATGAGTGTCAAATTTGAAGACGAATAAGCTTGCTCTCCAACCCCTCGCTACTCTTCCCAAAATAATAACAAAATTAAAATGAAAAAAAAAAAAAGAGGAAGCTGGATAAAAGTGAGTGAAAACAGAAAGAAATACTTGAAAAACTAGCAGATCATTCACTACCCATAGCCATCAAAAACTCGCCCTCACAAACTACCTCACCTCCAACATAAGCCTTTCCTTCCATCTTTGCTATTCCGAAGCGTTTCTGCAGCTTCACAAGTGTCATTCTCATAACCAAGGTGTCACCTGCAATGACAGGTTTCCTAAATCTTACTTTGTCAATCCCAGCAAAGAAGAAATTGTCACGAGAACCTCCAACTTCTGGTTGCAGCATGACCAGACCGCCAACTTGGGCCATTGCCTGGACATTACACAAATCAAACATTAAAATTTAGCTTGAGCAGAGTATACCATGTGCAAAGAGAAAGGAGAAGAAATATCGTTTTATTGGAGTTCAGAATATATGATTCATAATGAATAATATTTAACTTCAAAAAGTGCAAGCTATGAGTATCGCAATTTTCTGACTTAAATTATTTATGGCGAGTACAGTAAAGCATCCTTATCTAGAAGCCATCACATGACACACTTTGCATTCAAAAGTTAAGATGAAACTTTTTACAAAGATGCTAGATTCCACAAAAGCTTCTTTACCAGGAAAAGCAAATTGCATGAACTTATCGTGTGAGAAACTATTTCAACAAGCATCCATAAGAAAATATCCAGAGGTAATGCAGCTTGCAAAAGGCAGCAGCGGAACAATCTCAGTTTCTTCCTTTCACCAAGGTAGCTGGTAGCTTTCCTTCTTTTGCACCCCCCATGGTGAAGATTGATATTGTTGAGAATGCAAAGAAATTATAGGCCCATAAAGCCAGCAAGGAATGTAAATGTTTTAGTGCCCAGGTATGATTGCAGTTTCATGAAAAATAAAACATAGGTCAAATGACAAAAAAAATAAAAAATAAAATAAAATTGCAGAACTACAATTTTTTGTGTTATTTTTTAGTTTTGCAATTTTATCCTGATTTGAAAAACTGGTTGCAATTTTATCCAAATGGTCAAAATTGTATATAATTAATTTAATGAACTATAATACAGAATATATATATATATATATTCGACGACATTTTATTTTTGGTTCACCCAATCCCTTTGTAACTTCTGCCCTCTTCCCCAAGGTATTTGTTGTTGGTTGTAGTTGTTCTCCTAACAAGTGTTAAAGGCTTTCAAAAAATCTTTCAAGAGCAATGAAATTGAAAACAATAATCATTGGCAACAGTGATGAGCATATAGCTCTTGCAATGAATGTGGTAAGAAGAAGCAAATTTTGTCCATACAATTCCACCAAACTTTGCCACAAATTTCCAGTTTCTTGTTAAACTCAAGTGGGGGATGGATTGAGTTTTGAAGAAGGTGCATGCCTTTTGATCAATTATGAAAAGGATCATAAAGAAGGACAGTCAATATTGGTCCTCAGCAGTGCTGTACAAAAGGCCGTAATTCTCCTTTCAAAAGCATAAAATGAGAAGGTGAAAATCATCTATGAGGCGCACTTGCCGAACCACATGAAAAATAATGCATTCTTCTTTGCTATTCTAATCTATATGTGTGTGTGACTTCTACCAAAATAGAGTTAGTATACTGACATTGATAAAATATATAGGAAACAATCAACCAGCCAACAATGGCCAAAGGGCATTTGTCGAAGATTGTTTATTAAAAAGTCTACTGGATGCAACTTTTAAAGGCCCTCTCGTGCAAATGATAAGGGCCTAAACTAGACTAAGGTGGACTATCTATGAAAAGGAGAATTGCTTGTAGCTATCATTCAATTGATAAGCCACATAAAAGGCTAAAAAACATTAACAAAATGGTCCACTTCTTTCTTTAATAAGAGCTAAGAGCTATATTACATTGCATCCTTCCTTATGACTCACATGTATAATGTTCTGTCTCAGATTATGATGTCACAAAAACATACTGTCACGACCAAATACATGGTTTCAAATGGTTTGTAGATACTAAGGCATATGGCAAGTAGCATTAATTAGAACATATTAGCCGTGGGTACTTAGGCCAAGCGACAATCGGTAGTCTTCTCTAAATAGCTGAACATAATCATGCAAACAATGGGTTGTCACTAGTCAGACTTTAAACTTAATGCTCAATACTGGAAATTGTGCAAGCTAGTGAATCTTCAAAAATTCAAAGCAACAACTTAAAAGTTGAATCCATATAAACAACACAATTTCCAACCATACATGAACCCTAGTGAATAAAGCCTAGAGCGTGTCTCACAAATATGAGCTTTAGAAGATACCATGTGTCAATGACTGACAATTAGAAACTAAAAGTCCAGTCAAAAGAAGTTTCGAACAATCAAAGCGGAACAAATGAATAAAGAATACAATCGAACACCTGAAGAAATAATGCTATCCCATTCCGTGAATCAGTGTGGGAATTTAAACTAAAAAGAAGCCAAACCAGTACGTAAAAGAAAAAGTGCAAAAGGTTAAATATCATCAAGTTACAGCAAAATCGTCATCTAACATACAAGGATTATTTACTACTTCACAAATCTGACTAAGGCCACCAAGTTTTGATAGGGCATTCTCCAGGATACATTCAGAAAAAGGATCTCCAGAGAAAAAAGATAAATGACAAGAAGAAGCTAAGAAAGGAGATGTACCTCAACCATGAGAACGCCAGGCATAATAGGTCTCTCCGGAAAATGCCCAGGAAAAAAATTGTCATTTATAGTGACATTCTTGATGGCCACAGCTGAAACTCCAGGATTGTACTCAATCACTCTATCCACTAGAAGAAACGGAAACCTGAAGCAGAAAAAACAAGAAAATCCATTCGAGATCAGGCCACAACTAGACCCCTCAAGACACTAAAAGAAGCGATAAAACTCAAAATAACTAAACTTCCATCTCAATAATCAGAATTCCCTTCCCGTTGAATCCCCAAAACAATCTCAACAATGTTCTCACCGGTGGGGTAAAATCTCACGAATCTGGTTAATATCCATAACAGTAGGATGAGCTGGATATTCTGCAAGCAGAACCAAAGCAAAAACCAAAAATTCAAACTTTCAAATGCTGATTATCAAATAATGAGAGAATAGCAAAAACGATACATACTGAGCTCAATGGGAGTATCTTCTTCTTTTGGGTTATTAGGAGCAGCAGCATCAAGGGAATTATGGGTAGTGAAAAAGTTGAAATTTTTCTTCTTTTTCAACTGGGTAGAAAATAAATGAGATCCAGAATTGGAAAATGAAATTCGACAGGGAGCAAGGGCATTATTGCTGGAGGGCCGGGAGCTAATAGCAGCAGAAGAAGAAGGAAGAAGTGAATTAGCAAAAGCTGTGCTTGCCATTGTAGAAAAGGATAAGAAGTATGCTAAACTTGGAAGCTTTATTAGGAGTGGGTTGCGGGTTTGCAAGATCAATTTAAGAGGAACCTATGAAAATGGGGGCGAGAGTAACGAGGTCACAGAGGGTGAGAAGTGGGTTATTGTTGAGACAAATCAAATGGGCGGAGATTTCAAAGCGTACTAACTAGGTTGGTCTTCTGCTCCAGACTGTTGAATCCTTAGGCTTTGGTTCCAAATTAGTACTGTGCTCTCCTAATAACTTTCAAATAATGTACTCCAAAATTAGCGGTTTGCAGTAACAGAAAATAAATAATAAAAATTTTAATTTATCCAAAATTGAATTGAAATTTCCGACCTAAAAGCTTTGCTAAAACATCAAGCGAGGAAGTGAGGCCAAACCCCAATTTCTAGGTTTAGGGTGGATCCATTGTCGCTCCCTAAATATATCGATTTGTTTGGGTTTTATACTGCCTAAATTTTGCGGCAAAATTCTGGTGTCTAGAGTTAGCGATAAAATAAAAATGTTCTTGCTAAATTGGTGCAATATTTATTTTCTCCCAAGCTCCACCAATATTTGCGATAAAATTAATTTTTCATTATAGTTTTGTCGCTATGATTTTTGTTTAGCAACAAATTTTCTTGTTCTCACTGATTTTAATTATTATTTTGTGTTTTTTTGTAGTGTACCAACAAAAAAAATTAAATTTAGTGACAGTGAAATTCGTTGCTAAAAATTTAGTGAAAAAGTCAACATTTTTAGCTAGGAACATACAAATCTGTCAGTAAAAATGGTGAAAAATAGTGGCACCACTATTTAGCGATAAAATTTGAGTCTTTACAACGAATTTGTTTGTTACTAAAAAAACCATTTTTTTTTATAGTGGTATCTTTGGTTATGTAAATAAACCTAGTACAATCAACATTACGAGGATAGAGATTTTGCACAATATCCACCACCGTCTATATTATCATACTGAAGAAAAGTATGAGAAATAAGGACTATTTTTTTGTTTTTGGCTAGGTTCAAATCATGTTGGATTGTCTAAGCTTTTAGCTCACAAGATAGGGCAACACCCAAACTTTAAAATGGAACATTTAATCCGCTGGCCATTGAAGTAATGAATAGGGGTGAGCAACCAGTCCATTAACAAATTTATTAAATTAATCCATTAATTTCGGTTAATCATTTTATCGGTTTCAATTTTTCGGATCGATTTATTGGTTAACCACTAAAAAATTTTAATATATAAATTTAATAAACCATATAATTTTTAATATTATTTTTAATAGTTAAAAATGCTTTAAAATGAAAAAATACAAATTAAATATAATATTTATTAAAAGAATCAAAATAAAAAATAAAATTTTCATAACTATAAAAATTAAATATATTCAACATGAAACTAACAACAGAGTGTTAATTATACACATATAATAATAAGAAGAAGAAGAAAAAGATAATTTTAATGTTTATTTATTAATTAAAGATATGCTAATTAATAATATTTTAGAAAGTTATAAATCATAATATTCATAAATTACATAAATATTAAAATCATTAAGTGTAAAATTTAAAATATAATTTATAAAATGTATATAGATCGGTTAACGGTTTGATTCGATTAACCGTCGGTTTTTAAAGTAAAAACCATAAACATAATTTTTTGGTTTTGTTAACCTAAAAATCAGTTCGGTTTCGAATTGATTTTTCGATTAACCTAAATTTTGGCTTTTTTTTGCTCACCCCTAAATGAATGATACCACTCCAACTGCCAAATCCAAAGGTGAAGAGTATGATGCATCGTTGTGAGTTTGAGTCACAATTCACTCAAAAATCCTTACAAATGAAAATACTTAAACCACTCCTTACTCACATACTTTAACCAAATGTTTGTCTAAGCATATTGCATCCATTTGGATGGTGTTAGTCGTTAATTCAATAATGTATAATATTATATGATACAGTATAGTTTTAATAATACCATGTTTAAAAAAACAATATGATATTATGTGATTTTATACATTTTTTTATTTGATTTAATTGTATAATATTATATAGTTTTATAATGAAAACAGCATAATTACTTCCTAATTTTTAAAAATATTAATTATTTCCATAACTTTTAATATTTTAAGATGCATTTTTTTGTTTTTTTATCATAAAATAATATTTAATATTTTTAAAAATTAAATAAAAAATTCAAACACATCAAAATTTAAATAGATATATTATTATAATATATATCATAACAAAAATTAGGTTCATAATATCCAAACACGCAAAAAATTAGGTTTCTAAATTGTTATACATATCATGCTACTAGATAAGTAATTATACATGGCTTAAATAAAATAAAAGAAAGAGAGAATAAGACTTGAAGCAAATGTGAGAAGCTTCGAGGTGAAGTGGGAATGTGAGAATGTAGAAAGGAATAATGAAAATAATTGGTTGAGTTAGGTGTGAATTAAATTTGGTTGTTGAGGAAATTAAATGAAGTAGTAAAAAGTAAAAGCTAAAATGTTAGAAGAGTAAATCTAATTTTTGATAATTATATAGAATTAGCAAATTGGTGATTTTAAAAAGGAAAAATTCATAATTTAGTTGTTAAACTTTAACAAGATTTTTTATTTGATAAAAAATTCATCAAGATCATTAATACCCCCACATTTTTAAGGTTTTTTCACCCACCAATGCTCCCATATGTCACTATTTCATTGGACCATTAGTGTTATGTATTTGTGATGACAGCCCAATTAAATCAAATAAACCTATAAATTAAAGATGATGGCCCATTGAAAAAAATTAAATTTACGCAACAAAAACTCAAAAAGTTTTAGTAACGAAGCTTTTTATATGTGTGTGTGGTGGAAAAAACAGAAAGTATATATAAAACTCAAAAAGTTTTATATTATTTTATAAAAAAATGTAATATTTATTATTTAATACCCTACTTATATATATCTCTATTTATATACTCTACATATGATCATGAAAGGTTACACATCAACATAGCAATTTACATTTTTAATACCATACTAAATAATATTAGTCATTATTTTAATTTCTACAACAATAATCAGAAAGTATAATTGATAACTCGTAGATAAAACTATATTTTTATAATAATAAAATTTAACTTTTTACTAAATTGTATAAAAAAATACAAATAGAATTATTATTTTGGAGTGAAGTGATTGGCACTTTATTATTGTTGAGATTTTAATTATAAAAAATAAAAATATAATCCAAAAATCACTCGTAGTTAAAACGATTGAGAGTTTATTTTTTTGATTGATTAGGATTCAAGCTCCAGAGGCTTTTTTACCAAAAGAAAATGTATTTAATAAAATTAATTAGGATTTTGGTGTGTTTTGAAAAAAAATTAAAAAATTGGAGTATTTTCACATATTTTCGGAACTCGTATCTAAACTGGCCACGCGTGAAGACTCCTTCTCTAGAATTTTAAAATCCACTATAAATATGCATGGAACACATATTCTTCCCTTTCCATTTCTACATAAATTATTTTATATGGTTAATTTTTTTTATTTGTTAACATGTTTAAATTAGTTTTATATATAGTTAAATTTTTATTTTAATGCAAATATAGTTAATTTTTGTTTTTATATTATATTTAAACATTTTATGTAGTAAAATATTTTATGCATATAATATAAGTATTTTAATATTTTATATAGTTAGATTTTTTGTTTGTCTGTTTGTTATCATGTTTAAATTATGTTTTTATGTAATTAGATTTTTAATTTTATACATATATAGTTAATTTTTATTTATTATTATAGTTAATTTTTATTTATTATATTTTATTCTAATTTTTTTATGTAAGCAAAATATTTTAGCTTTTAGGCATATAATACAATTATTTTAATATTTTATTTACTTAAATTTTTTGTTTGTTTGTTACTATGTTTAAATTAGTACTAATTAGTGTAATTCTTTTATGATTAAAAAAATATATTAATTTTTTATGCATTGTATTTTATCACCTTGTTATTGAAAAAAATGAGATTCTATTAATTTTTTGTTTATTCATATTTAAATATATATTGTTTAAAAAATGGATCAAATTTGGAATCAACAATATATAAACCTATGACTATGCGTAAATGATCTTCTAACGTTGATAGAAAAATATCGAGCAAATGCAATCTGATGCAACAATGTAATATATTTTTTTCTATTTAATTAATATATATTTATTTATATGCATCTATATATAGACACATGACAAAACACACATATATTTATATGATGATTTTTTGTTATTTGTCAGATTTCACATAACGTATTATTTGCTCCCTGTTTTGACAGATTTTATTGCTTGGATTCATTGATACTGCTGTCACAATCTTTAAATTGGATTCATTGATACTGCTGTGACAATCTTTGAAAACTTTTCCAAAAATAAATAATCTGATTTGTACAGGATTCTTAAGTTATAGCTGATGTTATAACCGCAGAGTGGTTCATGTATTTGTATTTAAATGTCTGTATATAAGGTTTTGGCCTCTAGAGTTATATTTGTTAGGTTTGTTTTGGATAATTTTTATATTTTTGTGGGAGTATTTAGCAATTTTATATCGTAGTTCTAGCCTCTAGAGTTACAATTGGTTTTGGTTGAACTAAATTATATTTTGCATACAAATCTTACGTCATAAATGGCGGTTATGTTGGGTTTATAACATTTATGTTATCTTTTTAAGTTTATCTCATGCTTTAAAATGGGTACCATGTGTATCAAGACCCAAGATGTAGTAGCCATGCTATAAGGCAATTGCCAATATTGAGATGAATTGGTGTATATAATGCTTGACAAATTGATTAGGGTTTAAACTCTACACCTAAGGTATCTGATCCCCTAACAAAATGTGGTGTTTTGCAGATTGAGTGACAGAAAAAATAGAAAATTGATAGGGTTAGAGATCTCTTGGTGAGCCCCATTTGACGGTTGAATTCTAAGTCTACTTAACCATGCTAGCATGCCAAGCTTAGACCTAGCTTGGCAAAGGCATACGGTAACTCTTGGATCTAATAGGTAGATGTTTTCATCAAAACCTTGATCTATGACTATGACTTTAGAGGCTCGTTATTTAACAGTTGATTTAGGTACTAACAAAGAATGGCATAAAGCATATCCAGCCTCTTATTATGTGTCCTGTATTTTATTTTCCCTCTAAATTGAATAGTTACATGAACTAACTTTTTTGGTTTAAGTAAAACACCTTTACTTGGAATTTCCTCACACTGAAACTCTTGTACTTGCAATCTCCTCATGCTTAAACACTCACGAGTTGATTGACATCTAGTCTCCAAATCAGCATGGGAGTGTTGTAAATATTAAAATTTAAAAGAACAGACTAGAGGTCTTGGGATGATTTATTTCTCTTCCTTGTTGTTTCATTCCCATCATTTCTTAAACAGAAAATACTTGTATATGCATGGACAAGGATGCAATGATTGTGTTTTTGTGTAGTAAATAAAAATGAACATACACAAAACAATAATCTGGAATTAGCAAATGAAATAAAATGAAGCTTACATAGAGGGGCTGAAGTTCGTCTGCTAATTTCAATGTGAATTGGGATCCTAGATATTTTGCTTACATTAAATCCTTGGAAAGGTCTTTTAAGTCATCTTCTTTTCCCCGAAGCCATTGGAGACCCTTAAGATACTATTCAAAATGTGTTAAAATTGTGAGTCTAGGAATCCCTATGATGGTACAGCTTTATTTTTCACTTTGCCCCGATGTAAACCAGAGGTACTTTGAGTCCACTTGTAGCATGGTATCTCTGAGTGTTCTCTAAGGTTGCTGCCTTATTTAGATCCCAAGTTTATACTCAACTAACTCTGAGCAACTCCTATAAGTTCTGTTCAATAAGTTGCTGCTTTATGCATGCTTGATCTTTGTGTTTATGATTTGCAGTCTGATCACTACCTCGGATTTCAGGACAAGTTTGTAACTTATAAAGAGATGGAGATGTTAACATTCAAGCAACAGGACAATCGGGAATACCTTTAGATACGAGTGCTAACTCTTCTTGTTGTCCTAAGGGAATTGTTAAGTTTACAGCATACCAACACATGAGGACGGCTTAACGCAATCATAATTTTGAAAATAGAGCTGGCTGCTCGGTATGTATAGAGTCCTGTTTGGTTGTTGATGTATGTAATTACTTTGTTAAGAGTGTGCAATTTCACTTCAACTTAGGGGCATAGAAATTTCAGTTATTTCTCACGCAGAGTTGGTGAATCCAAGGGCTTCCCAGCTATGTTTTCATTACTATCTTCTCCTGGATTAATGTTAGTAGAAGCTGTTTTATTCCCTTTGCAAGCAGGATTTGTATTTTTTATTTTATTTTTTCATTTTCAACCAAATCATGATTAATTGAGTGCTTATTCTGTACGCTAGATGGATGGAATATTAGTGAATATGGATTGTTATATTAAAAAAAAATTAATTTTTTTCATTCACTAATTCATGTTTGGTATATACTATGGTACACTAAGGTATGTGTATATTCATTAGTATCTTGTAATGTACCTACTGTACAGTTTAAATATTGAGTTTTAGTATAATTATGTTTATCTCCATGAATAAATTATTTGTATGCTTGGTGGGTAATTGACCGACATTCATATTTTAAATTATGTTTAAAATAAAAGTCATATTTCAAAAATGATGTAGTGATACAATCTTCGCTATCCCTTAATAAAGTAAAAGGAAAAGATTGTTATCATTTTAAAAAAAGAGTTTCAGCAATTACATGAAAGTAGGGTTTTTAAGTCCAGTCGATTAATTTCCGTTTTTTAAATTTAAAGTTTAAATTTAGTTCATTAACTATTAGTTAACTGTTAAATATAGTTAGTTAGCCATTAAATATTTGTTGACAATTAAAAAAATAAATATATACAATTTTGATTATTTTGGTTGAAAATTTCTATTTATCAAATTAAAAAACAAATTTTTTAAATTTTAAACGTAAATTACAAGTCATTTAAATTTAATATTAATTTACTAAAATAAAAATAATATAAATATTAATTTATCAATTGTTTGTTTTCTAAGATTAGAGTAAAACAGGAAAACATTTAAAAATTATTTTTAAATTTATAAAATTATATACAAATTCACTTAACCATTAACTAACCGATTAATTATATATTTAAATTTAATTTTAATTTTATTAACTATAGTTCTAAAAATTAAAGTCTATGTTAATTGTTTAGTATGGGTTTAACTAGGGGTGAGCAAAAAAATTAAAAATATGATTAACTGTAAAATCGGTTTAAAACCAAACAGATTTTCATGGTTAACCGATCTGATGGACTTTGTTACGATTTTTAATTTATATATTTTTTTGTTAATGGTTACGGTTTAAGTTTTTAAGTACCGGTTAACCGATTCATATATATATATATATATATATATATATATATTTATACCTTAATTTTTCATATTTTTCTATAAAATTTATATAATACTTTAAACTAAATTTATATTATATTATTTTCTTTAATTATATAGTAATATTTATATATGGTATCCAGTTAACTTTTATATATGTTTTTTTAATCATATATTGGTGTTCATATTTTACTTAATAGCATTTAATTATATTTTCTTACATTTTAGAATTTATGTTATAACATTTAATATTATCTAAAATTTTATTTAATTTAGAATCAAGTATATTAATTTCTAATAAATATCAAATTTATTTTATAATATTAGCTATTAATTTATATTATATAAATTTTTGCTAGTAAATTATATTTGTTTCGTAATTTTTATATTAAATTACTTTGTATATTTGAAATTGAATTCAAATTTGTCTTTTTTTTATATATAATTTTATGTTATAAAGTTTAATGGTTAACCGAAAAATATTAATTAACCAAATCGAAAAATTGAAATCGATAGACTGATTAACCGAATGTAACGAACTGATTAATAATTTTAAAAAATTAATATTAATGAACTGATAAATTTTTTTATTTATAAATTAATTAACCGGTCCACATTCACCCCTAAGTTTAATAATTTTTTTTTTCCAGCGCTGTATAAAATGATTGTTCTAAGTGAATCTACATAACGCCTTTCTTTTTTTCATGTATTCTTGAGAATATTAAAATTGTTTCCATCATACAATGCATTTTTCCCCTTAATGAAAATTTGGCTCGAGACCTCTGTTCTGTTATTATTATTATTTTTTTTCAATTATGGTATGATAATTGTTTTCTTATTACCCTCAAAAGTAATAAAAGTTTTCATGAATATTTCTTTTGGCATAAAAAAATATTCACACATCTAAATTTTGCAATAGTTTTATTACACAATTGATAAAAAATACACCCATTACTTTCTTTTGAGATGATAAATCACATGAGTATTTTTTTTAATCAGCAGGCATGTAATAAAACAAAATATTTTAAAAATCAATTTTCCTATTTGTTTTTTTTTAGACTTTTTTTTAATTTTTATTCATTGATTTTCTCTTTTATTTTTTTTTATCTTTTTATTAATAAAAATAAATTTAATAATTAAGTAGAAATAGTATCTGTATTTTAAAACTCATATGTAGTAGTTTTTGGTTAATTATAAAAAATATATTTATTTTTATCAAGTTGAAGTATATTATTGAACATTTGCAAAGTTTAATTGTATAAAACTTTTTTTTTTTTACAAATTTAAAGGAAAAAAAATGTATTAAACCATCATAAAATTACGCGCACGAAAGCACGCATCCAACTAAGCATCAATTGGGATTTTATTAAGATATTATATCTTCAATTTAATATTAAAATTAAATATTATTTCAATTTGATATTACATTTTTTTATTTCAATTTAATTAATTATAAATAAAATGCTAACAAAAAAATATTTTAGTATTAGTTCAAACTCAAGATTTTTTTAGTATATTAAGATCAGCGTCTACTCTTAGAATTTCTCATTGGCCTCGGGACTAAAATGATTTTTAAATGATATTTTCTTAATTGAAAATTTAGATTTCTTTTTTCAAAAAAGATATATAAATGAATCAGCAATGTCATAAAAAAAATAACATAAAGGGTCCGGCCCAATTGCACACAAATTCAATTGTGGAGCCCTAATCCAAGCTTCTATATAACCCTAGTATTTACTCGCCACCAAGTCTGTACCTTCACCTAATCGGCGCTTGCTCTCATTCTCTCGAGGGTTTCTGAACGACGAGCATAATGGTGAGCTTAATTCTACTTGCTCTCTGTGCTGGATCTTTGATCTTCTTGTTCGCTTGAATTCAATTATCGATGTTGTGAATTTATACATATCTTCATCTTTTTCACGCCCTGTTGCTGTTTCAGTAGTTGATTTTATTTGGGGTTTGAATGTAGCAAACAGAGTTAGTGGTAATTATATGATAAAGCAAATAGTTCATGTACGATTCAGCTTAGAGTTATCTTTTTGCTATTGATTTCTTTTTCTTGTTCCCCAAAAAAAGAAAATAAAAAACTGAAATTAGTAATTGTGATTAGCTTAGAAACAATTTATATCATTTTAAATCTGCAACTTCTAGTATTTGCCTCCATTAGAGTCACATATAATCATCAGGGATATGCAGAAGATATGTGTTTGTAATTTGAGTTAGTCTTTTGGCATTTGAAAAAAACGTTTTGTGCTCAAAGTCTGTATTTTTATCTGGGATTTGGTCTTTACTGATCCCTTTTTGTGATTCATTGCTGGGTGTGTTTTTCTTTGCGTTGGTTTTGAATTAAATAATGCTGAGGTGGAATTTGGGGCTATCTTATCGGGATGACAAATGTTAAATAGCTATTTGTTCCGATCCTCTTCGTATATTACTGTTTAATCATTTCCTGTTAATGTTGTGTTTAATAGTTAGTCTTGTTGTGCAGGTTAACGTTCCCAAAACAAAGAAAACTTACTGCAAGAGCAAGGAATGCCGCAAGCACACCTTGCATAAGGTCACACAGTACAAGAAGGGAAAAGATAGCCTCTCTGCTCAGGGGAAGAGGCGTTATGATCGTAAACAATCTGGTTATGGTGGCCAGACAAAGCCTGTTTTCCACAAAAAGGTAATAACTAATATGCATTTGGTGTCTGCATTTTCTTTCAGTAATCTGAGCATGATTGATTCATATGATAGTAGATATTATGTTTAATTGTTTTAGCATCAATCTGATCCATAAATGCAGGGAGGTAGCAAGTATAACCTTTGAGTTTTTGGTAATTTTCGTGCAGGCTAAAACCACCAAGAAGATTGTTTTGAGGCTCCAATGTCAAGGCTGCAAGCATGTGTCTCAGCATCCAATTAAGGTCCATTTTCATAAAAACTTGTGTGTGTGTTGCACTCGTAGCTATGGACATCCATGTTTTTATGTTGGTAGTAAATTAGTAATTGGGTATTGTTTCTGCAGAGGTGCAAGCATTTTGAGATTGGTGGAGACAAGAAGGGAAAGGGAACTTCTCTTTTCTAAATGCAATTTATTTCAATGCTTTTTATGTAGTACTTGCACTCTGTTGGTCAAGCTGGACCCAAGCTAGAATTTTTGTTTACATTGTTTGTTTCTCATTTTGTGATTGCTAGACATGTTTATGATATAATTGACTATCAATAGCTATTTGAGCAGGCTACAGACGAATTGGCAAGCTATTTTAATTTAGCTTTGAATGTCTCCATTGTATTTGAACGATGCTCTTTGTCTTAACCAAGTACTTGAAATCGCTTGCAACTTGGGGGTGGATAGTATGGTGGCTGGCGAAGTATGATGTGTCCAATTGATTTGAGATTGCATGTTTTGAATTGGCTGCTGTGCTTTACCCTTTCAGCTGTTGGTACAACCTAAAGCTATTGTAAGATGTGAATTGTTGATAAAACTGCATGGGTGGTCTCACTGAAAGTTTTATTGTTGTGGGGAAAAGTCGAGATTGTTGGTGAATGCCTAGGATGAGCTCATTTTAGACCGTTAGTTTGGGCAACTAGGAAATTCTTAACCATCTCTATAAGGCTTTGACAAGCATCTATCTTCTACCGTTGTCAAAATATTCAGGCTTGAAATCACTGTGATCGGTATGGTGGTCAACCTTCAATTAAAGGCGTGATCGGTTTAATTAATATTACAATAATTTAGTTTAATTTCAATTTTTTCGATTTGGTTTGTTTATATTATCAAAAACCGAAGGTTGTTGGTTCTCCTTACTCGTGGGTAAGCTGTCAAGTTGGTTTGAAGGCAGGTGAAAACTATGGCACAATTAGCAACGCAATTTTACCTAGGAAATGGGTCGCGCTGTCATTGACTGTACGAGCTTCTAGCCACATTTGAAGTGTATGTGTTTGCATGTAATAAAATAATAAATAATTAATGATAATTGTATGTGATTTTAATTTAAATAAATAGATAATTAGCAAAAAATATGATATTTATGAATTTACAATTAACTATATTATAATATTATACAAAAGAGTGCAAATATTAGTGTTTTTAGTATTATGTTTTTTTATTTCTACTATTGCATTTTAAAAAATAAGCCTCTTGTAAGAGTTGATAAAAAATAATTTTTTTTAAAATTTTTTTAGGCCTAATTTCCAAAAATGTCCTTGGTGTTTATAAGAAAGAGCAATTTTGGTTTTAATATTTAGTTATGGGCAATTTTGTCCTTAAAATTATCAAACCGGTGCAATTTTACTCTTGAAGTAATGAAAATGTTAGTTTGATGTAATTCCGTTAAAATTTTGTAATATGCTCATATTAGCGGTTAAAAGATGGAATACGGTAAAATTAATGATTCTGTTGTTTCGGAAGCAAAATTATACAATTTTGATAATGTTAGAGGCAAAATTGCCTGTAGAAAAATTACTCTTTTTAAAAAATATTAGGGATATTTTTGCACATTAAATTTTTTTTTAATATTAAACTTTATTGGAACAAGTGAGTGCTTTCATGATTTTTCTCTTCATTATTTTTGTTCTTCTCACTAGCATAGTCAAATTTAATATTTATAAATTCTTCTACAACTACAATTAAAGATCTTCGATTAAACACCCTGTAAGCTCAACTATTAAAAGAATAATTAATGCAAATAGCTTCATTAGATTTAGCATTAAATTTACCTAGTTACTCTTATCTTTAAAAATAAAGCTCTTATAGCCGAATGGTTAAAAGTAGTCGATGTTGGATTTTCTGTCCTTCTAGAGCTTGTATGGAGCCCTATTTAGAAATGATATGATGAGTGTTCTATTTAGGATATAACATGTAGTGTTGATCGCTTCTGCCCATAAGTACTTTGGAAGACTATTTTTATTGATCATCGTTCTACTCATTTTCTGAAGTGTTTTGTTTTTCCTTTCTATAACACCAGTTTTTTGTGGTGTTCTGGGAGTTGAAAAGCAGCAGTCAATTCTAGAATTATTGCAATATTTCTCAAAACTCTTATTTTCAAACCTCCATGATCACTTCTAATGCTTGTGATCACATATCCTTTTTCATTTTTGATTTTCTTGCTATTCTCAAATGCTTTGAATGCTTCACTTTTGAGAGCAAGAAACAAGGTCCATGTTTACCTGGTGTAATCATTCACTATCACCAATACATAACATTTTTTACCAATACTTGAAAGACTAATGGGTCTATAGACGTCTAAATGTAAAAGCTCTAATGCCTTTTTTGATGTAATTTCTCCTTTTAGCTTGGGGGAAGATCTATTTTGTTTTCGTAGTTGACAAGCTTTACAAACATAATCTCTTTGAAAATCCATCTTTGGCAAACATTTAATAAGTTTTTTCCTAGCAAGCTTCTCTATGGTACGAATGTTTGTATGCCCAAGTCTCCTTAAATTTTCTTTTGTTATCAATCACTTTGCATCACTATTTTGTAGCTTTTTTTTTTAATTTTAACTTAAAAAATGTTTCCAATTTCTATGTCCTGTTAGATATGTCTTATTTGTTTCAACATCTTTCACCCTCTAGTGATCTACCTCAAATATCACTTTTCTGTTTCTATCACATATTTGGCTAGTGCTCAACAAGTTAAACTTCAATCCATTAATAAGTGAGACATCTTCTATCTTTGGATTCAAATCGATAGATCCAAGTCCAATAATTTTCCCTTTGCTATTATAACCAAAAATTGACTTTTCCACCATCTCTTATGGCTAATCTTGAAAACTTAGGTTTGTCCCTAGTCATGTGCCTAAAGCTTCCACTTTCCAAATACCATTTCTCTAATCTAGAGCTCCTAAGGCAAATATGCCAGAAAATTATACAGATTTAAATACCTAATCTTTCTTGGGTCCTTGAGTGTCAATTGCACACTATTCTTAACTACCCATTTTTGTTTTTCAAAATTAGCATTCTTTTTGTAGAAGTATAATTTAGACACATGGACTTTTTTTGTTGCAATTAAAGCATATGACAAATCTTCTAGAAAAATCATTAATATAAGATGTATTTTCATATTTTCTCTGTGAATGTGTTTTTTTTTTATACTTATAAATATGATTGGATGTGCTTGCATGTGACTCTTTGTTTTGTGTTGCCATACCAACACATACACAAACTTTCTTTCCGTTATCATTACATTTTTCTTGCAACGTAATAAATTTTCTTTCAAGTTCAGAAAGTTCATTTTTCACGTCAACCTCTTTTTGTTTAATATTCTCATGCTTTTGTCTTAATGCATCATGCTTTTTTAAAACATTATGATTCTTTTTAAGCAAATGATGTTTGTGATGCACATTTTCAAAGCATATAAGTATATTTTCATATTCATCAACATTTGAATCAGAATTAGATTTAAAATCAAAACAACTAACCTTAGCATTTTCTACTTTGGTATCTATTTGGCTTCTGGTTTATTCAATAGAACTTGGATCTCCTTAACTTGTCTCAGTAGAAGCATTTCGTTCCTCATGACCAAAATTGCCATTAGACTTGCCTCATTTGAATCGCCAACTGAATCTTTTGCATTAACACTAGAATTCTTGTTGTTGCTCCAAGTAGCCCTTATAGCTTTCTTTTTGTATCTTTTCTCATTTGTTTTTAAATTTTGGCATTTTGATTTGTTGTGTTTGGGCTTTTTACACTTATAACAGATAATATCTCTAGATAACTTCAAGGTTGGTGAGAGTATCTTTGCTGCTGTCTTCTATTGAATTTCTCCCCTTTATGTATAGCTTCTTGAACTTTTTTTGTAATAAGCGCTATCTTATCATCATCGTCATCATCATTAAGTAATCACTCCCAAACTCATCTTTGAAAGCAATTACTTTCTTTTTTTTTTTCTTTTTTCTTTTCTAGCATCTTCTGACTTAATATAAAGCTCATGGGAGACAAAAGAATGATAATCAGCATCAAAGTTAAGAGTTTCAAGATCCTTATCTAATATAATAAAAGCTTTAGCTTCCTATTTATGGTAAGGCCTCTAACAAACTTCGTTATTTTATCCTCCTTATTAAGTTTTTTACCTAGAGCTTTAATTCCATTGGTTAGTTTAACATACCTATTAATAATCTCTAAAATTGTCTCTTCTGGTTTCAATTTGAAGGATTCATAGTCTACAATCAGCACATGAAGTCTGGATCCTTACACTTGATAAGTTCCTTCACAAGTCGCTTTTAGCTTATCTTAAATTTCCTTTGTTGTATCACAACCAAAAACTCTATTGAATTCATTTATGTGTATTGAGCATAATAGAATGCTCATTGGCTTTGCGTTAAGTCAAGCTTACTACTTTTCTTCTTTAGTAAGTTCTTTTCTGGTGTTGAGAACAATTGCATTTGGATCACCAGTTTGAACTATTGCTTTTGGAGGAGCTTGACATCCATCTTATAATATCCGAGCAATCTATGTTTTGAGATTGAATGTAATACATCATGACCACTTTTCAAAATTGATAGTTGTCTTGTTGAACATAAGTGGTTTATGAACAAAATGACCTTTTTTAAATTGAGTTGCTATTAAAGGATTTTCAAAACTCGACATCACTTTGTGGATCACTCAAGGTTGTCAATCCTTAGAAGAATGAGCACTACCCTGATTCTAATTATTGGTCCCGATAAAAAGAGTAGGGTAAATTGTGGTCTCTTAAAATTTTTGTCTAAGTCTTGTTGTGACATACTAGTGGATTCTATTAATAATTCTATTTAAGCATAAAACACGTGATATGCAATTTATTTATGGAGAGCAGTTACAAATCTATATTCAAATTAAATACTATTTCAGAATATATTCCTTCTTATAGAAAATATATTTTGCTAATTGAAATAGTTTTTAGAAATACTTTCCATAACAATATTTGTTTAATTAAACCATAACTATTAAATACTTTTAGAAATAGAGAAGATAGGAGAAGGAAAAATTCAAAACAATCAATTTATAGTGATTCGAACTTATTGCGTACCTCCACTTCTTAAGACATTGTATTGAAATTTTTTCTTCACCGAGAACTCTATTGATGGGCAAGTGTCAAAACCAATATACCAGCCTAATATATTCTGACCACAATTTTTTTTCCAAGTAAAAGATGTAAAACACTTACTAAAAATTTCTAAGGTTCTAATTTACACTTCTCAAATCTTTTAGAGAGAAATCCTCTAAAAATAATTACAACACAAAACTAAAATCAAATGAAGGAGAATGATAATGTATGAAGTGCAAAGATGTGGAAAATTGATTGAACAAATTAAAAGCTTATATCTCAATTAATAATATGGTTTTCAATCTTTTATAAACCTTTTTGAATAACAAACAACTCTTACTTATAGCAAAAAATCCATTATAGTGTTACAGATTTGAAACTAGCCATTAGAAACAAAATAGACTGGTAAAAAGCAAAACTAGCAAAGCTAGTCATTATTTTATCTTTTTATAAAAAGCAAAAAATATTGTTTTGGGAACTTTCTGCTACCACTTTTGTTACCTCTTTTGTTACTGTAGAACATGCAATTTTGAAAAACTTTTTAAAATGCTTTTCTACTAATCTTTTAAAAATATTTTCTAGTGACCATTTTAATGGGTTAATTTCACTCATGGTTACTGAACTTATGCCTAATAGCATAAAGGAAAAAGGTACCAAAATGCCCTTCAACTTGTCACCAAGGAGCTTAAATGCCTCTAATTTTTTTTATGGAGCAAAAATGACGCTTAGTCGAGAAAATGAGTACAAAAATACCCCTCCGTCTGTACTTTGTCAATTTGTGGGTAACGGCGCTGATGTGGACTTGGCTCTGGATGACGTGGCTGACACGTAATGAGTTTAGTGCCACATAAGCACCACGTCATTATGGGTCCCATTATTAATTTTTTTTTTATTTTTTTCTTTTCCTTTCTTCTCTTTCCTTCTTCCCCCTCCCTCTTTCTCTCTCTACCTCTCTCCCAAAGTATGACACCGGGTTCTTTCTCACTCTGGTCGAGTGTGACCCTCTTCTCCTCCTCTTTCTCATCTCTCTCTTCGCTGCTATCGTCTCTAATGGATCTGTTGCCGCCATTTGTCCTCTATCTCAATCTTTTCCTTTTCACTTTGGTGAGCTCTTGCTTTAACAATTGCTCACCACCCTCACCGAAGCTAGACTTCCCAGCATGTTTGCTGATCAAGCCACCACTAGTAAGTCCATCATCCAAGCCAAAAGATCATTATTACCCTAAGGATACCCTAAAATTGGGTGTATGTGTGGATTTATTGAGAGAACTGCATTTATTAAGAGATTTGTGTGGATTTATCAAGAGATTTATCGATTTTCTTACGTTTTGCTTTGGTTTATTTTCTTGATTTCCAGGCACTCTGTTTCTTGTAATGTTGACAACTTTATGCAGTAAAATCATAAGTATGTGTGATGTTGATTACTATATTCTTTTTCAACATATAGAGTGTTTATATTCTTTCTAATGGTATTCTCAAGAAGTATGAAAGGCAGGCTTTCTTACCAGCTCTTTATGAAAACCTCATCGGGATGTAACAAAAATAGAGGAGCAACAGATCCTTCTGCATCTTAATTTTGAGTAAGGAATTTACAAATGGGTCGAGAAGTATACAATCTTTCAACTTCACCATTTTGTTTGTTGTGAATTAAGACCAGAGCATTTGGGTTTTTGGCCTGAATCTGAGTTACAATCTCGGTGGATGAGAGAGACACCCTACTATTGGTGGAAGAGCAAATGTTGTCTATGATGTTAAGCTTGAGAGCTGATTTAAGTGCCATGGGTATAACTACGACATTAGTTAGGCGGATCGCCAACTTCCTTGTTTCTTCTTCTTCTTGATTTTGATATGCCAGAGTAGCTAATAGATTAGGTACTATCAACAATGGCAATTATGTCACCCAACTGTATGTTAGAATGAGAAATTTAGGAATTTTAGCAGATGGGTTTACCTTTCCTTTGGTTTTAAGGGTGTGCGCTAACATCGGCAATTATGTGCAGAACCATTCCAGTGGCACTGCCAATGTAGTGCTTTGGGAGAGAGGTAGAGAGAGAAAGAGGGAGGGGAAAGAAGGTGAGAGAAGAAAGGAAAAGTAAAAAATAATAGTGGGACCCATAATGACATGGTGCTTATATGGCACCAAACTTATTATATGTTAGCCACGTCATCCAAAGCCAAGTCCACGTCATTAGTCACGTTAGTGCCGTTACCCACAAATTGACAGAGTACAGACGGAGGGGTATTTTTGTACTCATTTTCTGAGCTAAGGATCATTTTTGCTCCAGAAAAAAGATTAGGGGCATTTAAACTCCTCGGTGACAAGTTGAGGGGTATTTTTGTACCTTTTCCCTAGTGTAAAAGCAACTAAATAATTTTTCGTGAAAAAATTATCACTAAATTTAACAATATTTTTATGCAAAAGTGATTATGATAAGTTTCCAATGAAGACCATTGTCAGAATGCTGGTGCATATGTAGATGTGTGTATTTGGCCATGTCATTAGCTGATGTGTCAATATTGACACATTAGTTGCCATGTCAAAGGCATCATCCACATGTACATTGCCTCTAATTTAGCCAAATTTTGGCAAAATCTCTGCTTAATAATTTCTCTTTCGTTTTCTTGATTCTCTTCCTTTCAATTTAAAATCTAAAAAACCTATTAGTTTAATTTCCTTTCCCTTAATTCAAATTTGGAAATTTGAATTTGAGTATCTAGGGTTTCTTTTCAGAATTTTCAAGTATGAAAGCTTCGTCAAAGTTTCGTCAAATTTGGACTCTTTGGCCATGAACTTTGGTCACTAAGAGAAACAATGTTGATGAAGAACAATCATCAAGATTAGGTATTTCAGATCCAACTAAATGATAATTGTAAATTATCCTATATTTTTAGTATGTTTTTATGTGTTTAAATCATTTAATTTGGTGTTAATTTGGTTGATTTTATAATTAATTATTTAATTTGTGTGTTTTTAGGTTGAATTGCAAGTTTTGGTGTTTTTAAGGGCTAAATTGAAGAGAAGGAGGAGTAAATTGAAGCAAGGAAGAGATTGGGGGTAATTTGGTAATTTTGTAATTTGAAAGCTTGATTCTGGTGAAGAGTAGAAGGAGGACCTTAGGAGAGTTATAAAACACCTCACCCGAGCTACAAACAACTCACCCAAGCTAAAAGCCCTCTGTTGAATTTTGAAAGCACCTCACCCAAGCTTAAATCACCTCATCCGAGTTGGTTATGCCTCTCCTAAGTTTTTAAAGACCTCAACTGAGCTCAATAAGGCCTCGCCTGAGTTATTTTACACCTCTGTTGAGTTGAGGATTCCTAAATAAGATAAAACTCTGTTATACTCAGATTTAGGAAGTAACAAAGCATTCAATTTCCTTTTTTGGCAGTATAAAAGCATTTTAAGGCACCGGACTTAGGTTAGCTCTTTGATTATGAATTTTTAGTTTAGTTTTAACTTAGTGTTCATTTAGGGTTTAGAGGCTACCATTGAAGGTTCTGCGAAAAGCTTCAAGAGCAGCTGAAGGGTTTTATGTGTTTGTATCTCTTTATTTATTTTTCTTCAGTTTTTAAGATGAAGTGTGAGTAGTTCTTTTTACTTTTGCTAAAGGATACTTGAATCCTTAAACTTTTATTGTAATGACTTAGTTTGACTTTAATTAAATACAAGTTTAATTATTTCTTAGTTCTTGAGCAATTTCTTATCTTTGGTTGTGTTGAGTTAATGATTAATGTATTTGATAAATGGTTGATGATTGATTTCAATTATAATCCGTGATATGCATGTTTTTGGATTAATTCATTAGTATTGATATATGATTATGTTATGAAATAGAGATAATTGTGTGTTGGTAAAAGTGGATTAAGACTAAGAAAAGTTAAACTAAGAATAGATTGAAGTTAAGTTTTCTTGAAAAAGAGTTTAATGGATGTTTAGGAGTTTAAAATTGGATATTTATTCTAATTGTTGAATTATTCTTAATAAGAAGATTTAATGCTTATAATGAGAGTTTGAATAAGCTATCCGGGTTTATGTAGCTACTTTTTTCCATAATCACTTGTGTTCTTTTTAACTGAGTCATTACAATATTAGTTAAGGTGGATAGTCCTTTAGCAGAAGTTATTTTTATCATTGAATTTTATCATCTTTTATTACTTGCCTTGTTTAAGTCTAGGTTAATTTGTTTAAGTTTATGTTTACTTGCATTATTTTCATTACTTCAAGTTGTTTCGGTTTTGTTTTTAGTTTAGTTAACTTTTCATCACTATAAAATTGGAATTTCTTTCCTTCTTTACACACAATTTTTATTCTAAAATCTGAAAATTTGTAGCACTTACACAAATTTCCTTAGGTTCGATATTAGGGGTTATAATTATATTTTCTTATATTACTAGCCGATCTAGTACATTTGCTAGACACCAATCACTAAACCATAGAGAGTAGGAGTGTGTGATGACTACCATTGAACTCACCATTACGTTGTGCATTTATGGCTATCACTGGTTTAACTGTAGTAGACTAGGTGAGTTGCCAGAGATTAAGAGAGATTTTCCCAGTGAGACAAGGATAGGTTCTTTATAGGATACACCTCTTCTTCCTTTATTCCAATAAGGTTTTTCCAATCTAAACCATTGGATTTGCCTTTCCAATCTCGCTACTTTCTTTGAATATGGATTTAAGGATTTCAAGCCTAGCTTGATCAAGTTTAATTTGCTTAGTAAGGAAAACCTTAGCTTCATACTCCATTTAAAGCCTAGATTTGGGGATTTCTTGATTTTTCGAATCATAGTCATCATCGACATTTGAGAAGACAGGGAATTTCATTGGGCCTTTAAGGAATTGCAGTGATGATGGAACAATTAAAATGTTTAGAGTGACGATGGAACAACTCAAACATGTGATTCATCATGCTTCATATCTGTTGTCCATCTGGTCGACCTTAGGGGATCTTCAACATGGGCGTTCAGCTACTTGATGACATAATATGCAGTATGCTATTGTACACCGACCTAAGCTGCTCCACCGTTGGATTCAACAATCTCATCAATGTAAAAACCAATAATAGACAAAGCATCGAAGATAAAAGAGCTAAATTGCATCTATGGTAAAATCCAAGCATAGTAAAAATAAAGAGAAAATATTAGATAATTCAAACAGCAATGGTAGCATGGTGAACGAATCACTTTGCTATGATATAGGGCCATTTGCATTGGTAGTGGTAGCAACTATAGCTAAAGGACTGATAAAAATACTAAGATTGAAAAATTTTCAATTTTGTGCCATGTGTTAGCTTCTTATTAATCATTGATGTGGTATGCTAATGTGTAAGGAAAAATGAGGTGGCTGAAGATTTGTCAATATTGACACATTAGCTGATGATGTGGCCAAACACACAGATTCACATGTGTCAAAGTAACCGAGGTTGCATGTGATGTCAGCCTTCCGATGATGGTTTGCATCGAAAATCGATCATAATAACTTTTGTGCAAAATAGTGCTAAGTTCAGTGATAATTTTGTCACAAAAAATTATTTAGTTACTTTTGCGCTATTAGGCATAAATTCAGTGATCATGGATGAAATTAACCCCCATTTTAGTAGAATTTTTGGAGACCTATTCTGTTATAGTAGAAAACCATTTTCTAAATTGAAACATAAACACTTGAAATAAAATTCTTACAAAGTTTATATAAGATTTGATTGTTATTAAAATTGAGTTGTAGCCTTAAGCTATATATATATATATATATATATATGTAATATGCATTTTTATTTTTCATTTTTATAATTTTAATATTTATAGTTTAATTTATAATTATATTTTTATAATATGATTATTTATTATATATTATTTTTATTAATAAATTTTATAGTGCGTGTAATACATCAAATATTATAACCTAAAATAAAAGAAAATTGCCTTTTTTGTTCTCTTTCTTTTCCTGTGACCTACAACCCTCTCTCATTTCCTTTTTTTTCTTTTCTTCTTCTTTCATTTTTGGCCTCCCTCACTTGCGTTCCTCCACCGATTGCCGCCACCTACAGATCCACAGCTGTTGTACATCCTCTGCCAGAAGTCGCCAATCAGCCATCCTTCTCTTCTTCAGCGCGTACAATAACAGCAGCGGTAGCCCTTCCTTTGGCTATGTTTACTTCGTTGCAACTGTCAACTGACACTCTTCTTGTGCCGCCACCCACTAGCGCTCCACCAGTCTTCTCCACCTCGAATGCTGGCCTAGAGGTATGAGGAATACCTCCTATAGATTTGAAAAGAGAAGGGAGGAATTAATTAAATTGGTGATTAGGGATTTTAGTTTGATTTTCTTAATTTTATCATTTATTTAGGAAATTAAATATAGATTAAGCTTAAATTACAAATTTATTTATGAAATATCTCATAAATTTGTATAAATTGTCTTGATTTAAGTTATTTGGTTTAAATCTATGAATGTGTTATTAAAAAAGAAGAAGATAACTTAAATAAAAAGGAGAAAATAAAAGAAGTACAAGAATTAGCTTAAGATTGATTAATGCCTTTAGAAGATTGGATTGATTTTTTTCACCTATCAAGTTTGCAACCACTAAATTTACCTTTCTTAAATTTTTTTATAGATTTTATTTAAGTTGAAGTTTAGGGTATGATATGAGTTTGATTGATTAAATTTTAGAAGCTAAAAAATTGATGAATGTGAGTTATTGATGCATTATTGGGTGATACAATTAAGAAATTAATGTGAAAACTACTCTTGAAAATTGTATATTATTGTAATTTTAGCCAAATAGAGGTTGTTCTTGAAGTTAATTCAAAAAGAATTTTTAACAGTTATAAATGGTTCTATTCTCTAATTAAATGGAAGTATTTTGTTTGACATAAATTGGGGTAAAGGTGAATTTAAATTTAAAGTGTATTATATATATTTAAAAAATATAAAATTTATGCTTACATTAGAAGTTTAGCATATAAGTGTACTATTAATATACCTTTAGTAATAGATGACTAATTTATTTAATGATATTGCATATTATAATATGAATTAATTGCGGGTGCATCAAATATTGGAGGTAGAGTACATATACAATTGTATAGATTAACTTAACTTATAGAAATTCATATATCTTTGTATTAAAGTAGAATAAAAAAGGAAAATATGACATAGTAGGGTGTAAACACAATTAAATGGTGATTGTTTGCTAATATATGATATTATTTAAAAGTGAGTACACTTACGAAATAATGTATATTTACATAAATGAAAAGACTGGTGATTAGATTAAGTTTTGAAAGGTGTAAAAAAGGTACACTATGGTACCAGAGAAGGTAATCGACATGAGTGTAAATGAGAAAATAATAATATAGAGAAATTGTTATTTATTTATATTAAAATATTAAGAAATATGTGAGAATATAATGACATTAATGTCCTTAGTAACGATAGAAAATCTTGAGTAAGAGAAAATTGGTTGGCCATAGGGATGAAGTCTTGATTAATATTCTGGATAATGGTATTTTGTAATATAGAGAAATGAATCATCATCAAGTGTAAAAGGGCAATGTTAGGTTTTGACCATTTTTTACATCGAAAATTGGAGTGCAATGTCAGGTTTTGACCACTCCATTTCGAAATTGGTTTACTAGTAGAGTGCAGTGTTAGGTTTCGATCACTTCATTTCAAATTTGGCTTTATAAAGGAGTGCAGCGTTAGTTTTGACCACTCTAGTCCATATGGACCGAAAAGGTCTCAATCCCGTGTATTCGCCAGGCAATTCCTTCGGATTACTATAGGCAAAAAAATATATTTTTAAGAATTAAATGGCACATAGTGATGGATATATAATAATATTTGTTACACTATTTAAATAAATATTTTTTGTAGTTTTATTAGGGTCCAGATATGTAACTACATGATTAACTTGTTGTATTTGTTATTGTTGTGAGACAAGGGTAATTAACTAACAATACCTAAAATATGTATGTGTGTGTGTGTGTATGTGTATATATATATATTGTTTTATTTTATGCAACGTTGATGATTTATGTCTTTTGTAATGAAAATATACTTTTTTGCGAAAAAGTAAAATTAGTGGTTGCCATTAAGCATTTTGCTTAACGAGTGGAATTTTTTTTTTTAATTTCTGCACGTAGTTATACTGATCTACTCAAAAAATCAGAAGGAGTATGATGAACATCTCAGAATTGTTTTGAAAACCTTAGGAGAAAAGCAACTTTATGCTAAATTTAGCAAGTGTGAATTCAGGTTAAATGAGATCTCGTTTCTTAGTCATATTATATCAACTAAAGGGATTCAGTTGGATCCTAAAAAGATTGAAGTTATCCTTGAGTGGAAACCGCCAAAGAATGTCATGGAGATTAGAAGCTTTCTGGGCTTGGCAGGTTATTATAAGAGATTTGTTAAAGGATTTTCATTAATTGTAGCTTTTTTGACCAACCTACTAAAAAAGAATGCCAAGTTTATATGGAGTAAAAAATGCCAAAAAATCTTTGAGAAGCTTAAGGCAATGTTGACTGAGGCACCCATTCTAACTCAACCTGTGGCTGAAAAAGATTTTGTAATCTACAGTGATGCTTCGCATGATGGACTTGGCTGTGTACTAATGCAAGAAGGGAAAGTTGTTGCTTATACATCTCGGTAACTTAAGCCATTTGAGAAGAATTATCCAACTCATGATTTAGAGCTAGCGGTTATTGTTTTTGCTTTAAAGGTTTGGAGGCACTATTTATATAGGGAAAAGTGCTATATCTATACTGATTATAAGAGTCTGAAGTATGTACCTACACAAAAAGAGTTGAACTTGAGGCAAATAAGATGGATTGGATTAATCAAAGATTATGATTGTATCATTAATTATCATATAGAGAAGGTAAATGTGGTAGCAAATACATTTAGTAGAAAATCTATAGCAGACGAATTCTTTGATTAAATAAAAGTAATTTTGAAATTTTCTCGTATGATATGACATATGAATTCTAATTTCAGTCTTTCTATATAGCTTTAAGAGATATGAATGTCAGGCTAAGATTAGCTAATGATAGGGCCATTGTAGCTGAATTAAGGCTTACGCCAACTTTGCTATAACAAGTCAAAGAAGCACAAAAACATGATGCAAAGCTCGCTAACATTTTAAAGAAAATTCAAGAAAGGAAGGACAACGAGTTTGTTATTAAAGATGGAGATTATCTATACTATAAAGATAGAATCCGTGTCCTTAATGATGAAAAACTCAGGAAACAAATTATGGAGGAAGCACACAATAGTTCATATGCTATGCATCCAGGTGGCACCAAAATATATCAAGATTTAAAAACTTAGTATTGGTGGCTTGGGATGAAGAAAGACATAACAAGGTATGTGACAAAGTGCCTAACTTGCCAATAGGTGAAAACTAAACATTAGGTTCCATCGAGTTTGCTGCAACCCATTGTAATACTCGAATGGAAGTGGGATGACATTACTATGGATTTTATCAGTAGTTTGACACAAACTAGGAAAAGACATAATGTAGTGTAGGTGATAGTTGATACATTGAAAAAGTCAGCACATTTTTTACTGATCCAAATCGATTATTCGATGAATAAATTTACAAAAATATACATTAATGAAATAATAAGATTACATAGAGTTCCATCTTTCATTATATCAGACAGAGATCTAAGGTTTACTTTAAGATTTTGGAAGAAACTTCAAGAGGCTTTTGGTACAAAGCAAAAAATTTAGCACTACTTTTCATCCTCAAATGGACGAAAACTCTGAAAAGATGTATGATGCTAGAGAATATAGTAATTGTGTGCTTATATTGTGATAGGTACTGAAAGATATGCTTAGAAGTTGTGTAATAGATTTTGAAGGTAGTTGGGATCGATATCTTCTTTTGGCCGAATTTGCCTATAATAATAGTTACTAAGCAAGTATTCGAATGACACCATATAAAACATTATATGGAAGAAAATGTAGGACTCCATTATGTTGGATCAAGTATAAGGAGAACAAGATAGTTGGCTGCATCTGAACGTCAGAAGAAAGTGAGAATTATCAAGAACAATTTGAAAGCTGTATCTGAACGTCAGAAATCTTATGCCAATTTAAAATGGCAGGATATAACGTATTCTGTTGTTGACAAAGTATTCTTAAAAGTATCACCATGGAAGAAAGTGTTAAGGTTTGGTAGAAAGGGCATGTTGAGCCTTCGGCTCATTGCACCGTATGAAATTTTAGAACGTGTGGGTCCGGTAACCTATACACTAGATTTGCCGAGGGAATTGGAGAAGATCTATAATGTCTTTCATGTATCCATACTTAGAAGATATCGATCAAACCTATCTCATGTTGTTAAGCTTAGAGATGTACATGTTCGGCCAGATTTGACATATGAAGAGGAACTAGTTCAAATACTAGCTTAGGAGGTAAATCAACTAAGAAGCAAGGTGATCCCACTAGTGAAAGTGCTTTAGAGAAATCATAATACAAAAGAGGCCACGTGGAAACCTGAAGAAATAATGAGAAAGACATATCCACAACTGCTTTAACTAGGTAATTTCAAGGACGAAATTCTTTTTAGAGGGGAAGAAATGTAACACCTCAAATATTATGACAAAAAAAAAGAAATCTGCCTTTTTTTGTTCTCTATCTTTTCTAATGACCCACAACCCTTTCCACATTTCCTTTTTTATTCTTTTTTTCATCTTTCATTTTTTGCCTCCCTTACCTACGTTCCTTCACCGATTGCCACCACCTATAGATTCACTACTGTCACATATCCTCTACCAGAAGCCATCGATCACCCATCCTTCTCTTATTCGACATGCACAACAGCAACAGTGGCAGCCCCTCCCTTGGTTGCGCTCTTTTTGTGGCAATTATCAATTTTCACCTCTCTTTGTGCCACCACCCATCAGGGCTCCACCAGTCTACTCTACCTTGAACTTTGGCCTAGAGGTATAGGGAATACCTCTTATAGATATCAAACTAAGTGAAGGGCGGAATTATTTAAATTGGGGGTTAGGGATTTTAGTTTGATTTTCTTAATTTTATCATTTATTTAGGAAATTAACCTTAGATTAAGCTTAAATTGCAAGTTTATTTTTGAAATATCTCATAAATTTGTATAAATTGTACTGTTCTGAGTTATTTGGTTTAAATCTATGAATGTGTTGTTGAAGAAGAACAAGATAACTTAAAGAAAAAGGAGAAAGGAAAAGAAGTACAAGAATTAGCTTGAGATTGAGTAGTGCCTTTGGAAGATTAAATTGATTTTTGTCACCTATCAGGTTTACGACCTTTAAATTTATCTTTCCTTAATTTTTATATAGATTTTATTTAAGTTAAAGTTTAGGGTATGATATGAGTTTGATGGATTAAATTTTAGAAGCCATAAAATTGATGAATGTGAGTTATTGATGCATTATTGGGTGATAAAATTAAGAAATTAATGTGAGAGTTGCTTTTAAAAATTTTATATTATTGTAATTTTGGGCAAATAGAGGTTGTTCTTGAAGTTAATTCAAAAAGAAATTTTAACAATTATAAATGGTTCTATTTTCTAAGTAAATGACTAATTTATTTAATGATATTACATATCATAATACGAGTTAATTATGGGTGCATAAAATATTGGAGGTGGAGTACATTTACAATTGTATAGATTAACTTAACTTATAGAAATTCCTATATCTTTGTATTAAAGTAGAATAGCATAGGAAAATACGACATAGTAGGGTGTAAAGATAATTAAATGTGAATTGTTTGCTAATATATAATATTATTTAAAAGTCCAAACTTTGAGGGTCTATGAAAAGGAAATGAATTGGCCTCCAGTTGATGCAGTTGAGCATCCACTCTAGCATAAGGCTCAATAGGCTCTTGTCTCAAAAAATCATACAAAGAATCATTAATGTTGTGACCCTAGCAAGTATAGTAGATCGACAAGTAGTAAGAAGAGTATTTTTAAGACTCTCGAATATTGAACCCAAGGGATTGTGTGTGTAAGTTGAGACAATTGATCGTATATTAAAGAATTCCCAAAGTTTTGATGATTGTGCCATGGCTATATAAAATAAAGACTTTAAATGCTAAAATTCTCAATGAGAAGAAATTAAATTTAAACTAGTTGTGATTTGAGTAAGAGTTAAGTTATGATAAATTAACAAGTGTAAAAATCATTATAAGGAAAATGTTGTTTGGGTTTACTCATCCACCCCATACCTAATGTGAATTAATTTTACCTACAAGCATACATGAATGAATCCGGGATAATCCTCTTAACCCAAGCATCCCATTCCGGAGCTAGCTATTCTAGTTGCTAAATGTTCCATTTCGGAGCCAGCCCAACAACTAGCCTAAGCATGGGTCTGACATCCTAGGTTCGATTTGCTTTCCCATTCTGGAGCCAAACAATCCAAAATTCATCTATTTCACTCCATACTCTAGTGTTAAAACCACAAACATTACACATTTAGAGTCTCATTCCGGAGCCATTCAAAATAGACAGCAATTATAATAGAAAAACTGAGAAAAATCATTCATAGTATTCAACTACATAAGCATCAGCATCCAACCAAGGTATAAGATAAAAATCATTCATCAAAGCTGGAAAAAATCACTTGAGAAGCTGAAAACTAATGAAATAAGAGCAAGCAACAGTGAAATAAACCATTCATTCATATATATATAACTAAAAATATGCTCAATATTCACATTGTAGGTAGGGGATTCAAAGATCTCCAAGCAACTAAAAGACTACTCACTATCCATAATGTAAAAAACAAATAAAGTAAAAGAATGAACTATAAAACCCATTTGAAGTTGAAGATCTGAAGTTGATGAAGCTCCTTCTCTCTTTCTCCAAATCGCACTTTGATTATAAACTATAATTTGAAGTAAGTAACTAAAACTAAGACTATTTTTTGTGTTCTTGAAGTAAATCTAATCTAAAAGAGTTATTTCTACAAGCAAAACTGTAAAGCTATGTATGGAAAGTTATATAGATGTAAAACTACGGTTTTTCTCTCTAAGAGTGGCCTCTACATGAAATCCTAAAAAAGATCTCCTTTAAAACAAACAACTTTGCAGCTTTTATAGAGGTATCTAGAAAGGCACAAATGGGACACTTTTGTCTCAGTCGAGACATGAAAGGATAGAGTGATACTTTGCTCTGGGCACGGCTGGGACACTTTTATCTGGGCCGCGACAAACTTCTAGACTAAAACTTCTTTGCAGGCTGTATTGGCCATAGCTGGGACAAGTTGGTCTCAGCCGTGACTATTTCTAAAATGGTGAGTTTGAGCTTTATAAGGGACACGGCTAGGACAAATTGTCTCAGTTGTGCTCCAGCCTAATTTTCTTCACAAAATTCAAATTAATACCATTAATCACCCAAAAACTTCAATTTTATCAAAATAACTAAAATGAACATAGAAAAAACATTTTAACACTAAAAACATGCAATATGAGACACTAAAACACATAAAATTATCCTGAAAACAAACATAAAAATCAAAGCTATCAATTAACACAATCATCAATAATGTTAAGAGAATCGATTCTACTTACACTTTCAATAAATAAGGATCTCATTATCTTTGAAACATCAAATTCTACACTTTCATTATTCACCTCTAAAGTGATCTTACCTCTTTTCATATCAATGATAACACTAACTATAACTAAGAAAGTTCTTTGAAATAATATGGAATTTCTAAGTCTTTTTCCATATCTAAAACAACAAAATCTGTTGGAATGACAAATTTACCTACCTTTGTAGGCATATTCTCAAGAATTCCAAGGGGATGAGTAATAGTTTTATTAGCCATAGATAAACACATACTAGTAGATTTGAGTTCACCTAAATCCAACTGCTTATAAATAGAATAGGGCATAAGATACTAGTGATTTGCCCTAGAACCCATATGTAATAGGGTTTTTATCCATGTATAAAATATTTTATTTGAATAATAATAAGACATTCATACATTTCTTAGTGCATGTGTAATAACATTTGCATGCATGTGACTTAAACTATTAAATATAGTACTTGGTATATAAATACAATACAAAGATAATCATGAAGAATTCATGATATGAGATACCTATTGTATGCAAATTTATTAATACCTAAATTATCCTTAGTCGTAGTATTAATGAGATGGAACATTGTTAATATGGATAGACTAGCATATGTTATACTTCTTGAATAGTTCAAGAGTACTTCTCATTATCTGTGATCGTTGAGATGATTAAAGTTAACATATGGATGCTTGTTAAAAAACAAGTTTATTGGAGACCTATCATGAGAAAATTCACATGGATACTTATACTATATCAGTGAATTATCTCATCATATCAGTTGTGTAAGTATCCTTGGACTTGAGATCACCAAGGTATCTTAGGTAACAAGTATTATACTTTGACTTATGTGTTTTTACTCCTCGAAGGGGTATACATAGCTCAAAGAATGGGTATAACATTAACTACTTAGAGGTAGTTGAGTGACCAATAAAGGAATCACCACCTCAGTTATAGTGAGGAATTCTATCTCAAGTATTTTTCTATATCTTTGTTTAGAAAACCTTGGCTAAGGAGGAATACAAGGTGAATGAGATTCACACAGGGTAGTTTAGGAATAAAAATAAAAGTATGAGAATATGATAAGTTCATGAATGAATTGATACATGTCCATATTTAATTCATGAATGAGATTAGAAGAATGGTGAAAAGAGTGATGTCATGAAAACTTGATATGGAATGATAAAAGTGGAAACCACTGAATTCCTGTCATTTGGGTAGTCATGATGCTTGACTAGAAGCCTTTCATGACTTGAATAATAATGTATGGAAAATATTAATTAAGAATTGATATTATGGTTTAAAAGAGTTTAAATCATAAGAGTCATAGTTCGACTAGGACTCTTAGAGTTACAGTTCAATTAGGACTCTTAGCATCATAGTTCGATTAGGATTCTTAAATTCCTAATTGATTATAACTCTAAGAGTGCTAGATTAATTAAAACTCTTAGAGTCCCTATTTAATTAGAATTCTTAGAGTCCTAGTTCGATTAGAACTCTTAGTTACATATTGTACTACCAATATGCACAGGAAACCTAAAGGGTCACACACATATAAGAATTAAGGTTTGAGGTAAAAAGCAATGTATAAACATGACATGAAATGTCATGGAAACTTATTTGATAATTTGGTAAGAGAAAATTTAGGGTTTGAGAAAAGGAGAAAAAAGTCTCTTGCACAAAAAAGGCCCATAAGTCCTAATTGTTCATAGAGCTTTTATAAGCTAGAGATTTTTTATTTGGAGCCCATTTGGCATTGGATGCAGCTAATAATTAATAAAGGGCTTCATTAATAGCTCGGAATTAGACTATTGGGCTTGCGAGTGTCACTGAAGCCCATCCAATTGGTCCAACTCAATTAGGATGTATAGAAATTATAACATAACCTTAATCTAACCCATGAGGTGTATAAATACATCTCAAAGTTAGAATTAGGGTAGTGAATAAAATGAAAGTAAGTTAGAACACTTCTAGCTGCCAAACCCGAATGTCCTCTCCTTTTTCTCTTCTAGCCGAATTGGCTTTACTAGTTTCTAAGCTAATTTATGCCATTAATGCCCCTTAAAAAGGTTCTTAGACTTTCCTTCTTATGTAGATACCTTAAAAGTGCCTTGAAGTAAGGACACTAGTGGTTTATGATAACTTAGTGCGACATTTAACAATTATTCAACAAACACCTACTGTAAAATTCTAAACTTTAGCTAGGAAATTCAATTCTTTTGACTAGATCATGAATTTTGGTTTACAAATATTTTAATTTACGCCCTTTACATGTGATGTAATTTAATTTTAAACCATTATAAAACTCACACTAGTACCTACATCACAAAGAGTTTTATTAACAAGAATAGGACCAATATTACAAGGAATCGTGAAACAACTGGAATCCTTTTGCTTTGGTGGAGACTTAGAATACATAGCTTTAGATTCTTCAACTAGAAAAACTAACTATATTCTTCTAATTTACTCTTGTGTGTAATAATATCTTTTAAAAATTTACCCTATGATGGCATATCTCTAATAACATCCATGAATGGGATGATGATGGTTACATCCTTAAGATAATTTAAAAATTTACCAAATTGCTTATCTAAGTTGTGCCTTAAGAACCTTTAAGGAAAAGGCAAAGCTTTAAGATCTATTTTAGGTTCATTCTTTTTATTAGAATGGTCATACTTATTTTTATCATCTTTAGACTCTAAAACATCTTTATTACTGTCATCAATAACATGCTCATTTGACTCTTTAGACTTACCACTTAACTCATCATCTTGATTAACAACTTTCTTATCTCTTACCTCATTATGCTCAACTTTCTTACCACTTTTTAAAGTTATTGCTTAACAAGTCTCCTTATATAGGAACTCAGGTTGGCGAGGTAGCTTTCTCATAGGTTGAGAACTAAAAGAAGTTTGTTGGGAAATTTGAGTCTCTAAGATTCTATTATGGGTAACTATAGTTGCTTAAGCTTTACATTAACTTGCTTAAATTGCTCCTCATTATATTTATTAGTGGTAATTTGTTGGTTAATGAAGTGATCTGTAAGAGATTCAAGATGAGATTTGGGTTGTGAAGGATTAAAGGGTGGCTACATAGGAAAATTGGGTGGGTTTTGTTGTTTAGGCATAGGGTTATTTGGAGGGTTAAGTTGTGATGAGATATTGAACCATAAAAATCCAGGGTAATTTCTCTATTGAGGTTTATAAGAATTAGAATTTAATCTCCCGCTTCGATTAAAACCTCCTTGAAAAAAATTTGCCTCTTCACTAGAACTCATTGTGCATAAGAGTGAAATCCTCCACACAATTTACAAGTAATACTTGAATTATCAATAGAATTAACTTGAGATTTACTTACTAATTTAGTGAGTGCATCTACCTTTGTTGTTAACAAATTGATTGTATCAAGCTCTAAGACTCCTCTTACCTTAGCCATAGTAGGTTCATCGCCTATATATCCTTGTGATTCAAGTTCCTCAAGCAATGTAACCGTTTCCTTAGCTATTTTGTCCTTCCATTTTCCACTTGAGATTGCATTGACTATATTGGAATTTTCATCCATCAAACCATTGTAAAAGATTTGAGGAATCATCCAGTTCGTCAAGCTATGATGAGGACATTGCCTTTGGAGTTCTTTAAATCTTTCTCATGCTATATAAATGGCCTCATTTGTATGTTGGCTAAAGGTTGTAATATGATTTTTGAATTTGGCTATCTTGTGGGGTGGAAAATACTTATGAAGGAATGCTTACTTTAATTGATCCCATGTAGTAATGAACTCACTAGGCAAACTAGCAAGCCATAATTGTGCTTTGTCCTTGATAGAAAAGGGAATAGTCTAAGCTGAATTGCATCATCTGTCACTCTATTTATTTTGAATGTCACACACACATTAAAAAGGCAATATGTAGGCATAAGGATCTTCTCCTTGGAGACCTCTAAACTTATTATTTTACGCCATTTGAATAATACTTGTCTTGATTTTAAAGTTATTGTTGGCAATTGTTGTTAGTGTAAGCCCTAGCCCCAATGCATTGTAACGAAACACTTGAAATTAATAAAATGAGGCATTAGTTTTATCTTTTGTATTCCTGTGCATATTAATTGATAAAACTATCCAAGAATGTCTTTTCGGTTTAAGTTATCATGTGTGAGGCACATGGATTGTAAGACCTTGAAACAAATGAGACTTCATTCTAAATATCCCTAGTCAGTCATTGTTATGGGAATAACAAATGAATTAAGACTAGTATGCTCTCTCTGATATTATGAGTTCTGTCTTACGGATCATTAGGACAAGAGTGTCAATCAGAGATCATAGATACATGTTAAAGAACATGGTATCTGGATTCGATCCGCTCATGAGAACACTACATGGTACAAGTCATAAGTGTTTCTCATATGCAAGTTTTGTATCGGAGTTCTTAGACCTGAAATCTCTATGAAACTCTTTATGAATTACTGTGTACTTTGACATACACCTAACGTGCTCGTAACAGAGTGACAAGTACGGGTATGATTGGGTATGCATTGATTCATGTTAGAGAGCATGAGAGAAGTGAAGGGATTACCCCTCTTGATAAGAGAGAAAATATCACCGGCCACTTGATCAGTGAACTGAGAAGTGTATGGCCATACCGAGATGGAATAATGAGTAATCATTATTTATCTGAGAGTTCAGTGTCACTGGAATATCAAGAAAGGAATTAATATATATAAGGATGACTAGTTCCATGCCTTATATTAATTCTGATATTTTAAGGGTAAGGGACTATGCGAAATTGCATTAGGTCACTAAATGCCATATGCATTTTCATTTAATTTGGAATGCTATAATATCTTGCTAGAGAATATATATAGCCTTTGAATTAATTTATTAATTCATTGCCAACATTAAATGGACCTATAGGATCGCACACAAAGCATTGGGCTTAA